>OY731403.1:77745545-77766594 GCA_963425845.1 Sphenostylis stenocarpa
TTGTCGCCGCCGTCAGAACGAGGCGGTCGGAGTGACGCAATGGTTTCGACTTTCCAATTTTCGCATTTTTATTGGTGTGGTTACAACGCCTTTAGGTTGTCCGATAACCGGGTTGAACCTAGGGGCGAGGTTTTCGAAAGGGCGCTCTTAAATTGTCCGATAACCGGGCTAACCCAAGAACTAATTTTGGAGGGTTCTTCTGGAGTCGCCACCGATGTTTTTACCGGAAACATCGGAAAAGGGGTGAAAAGGCGTTGGTTTTCGAAAAACCAACTTTTGTCATTAGAACCAGAGTTGGGTAAGGGAGTTAGTTACGTGTAAGGGAAGTGTTAGTTCCCTTACGACGCCCCTTTCGGGTTCCCTATGATAGGCCAGCTACTTTGAATAAATAAACCGGTGAAAATACGCTTTTACCCTTTATTTGTGGAATTTAAAATTATGACTACATGGCCCTAATATCTATTGCATAATTAAAAATAAAGCGGTAAAGGAGAGAGAGAGTGTGTAGAAACCTCCAAGGCAAGCTTTCTATTAATTTCTTGAAAACTAAAATGCTTTTTGGTAGCCCTTCACTCTTTACAGCGCCGGAATCTCTCGAAAATGCTATAAAAAACTCTAAAAAGCTCTCAGAAACTCCGAAAATGCTTCAGAGGGATTCTAGAAAGAGAATTTGAGGAGGTGACTAGAGAGAGAATGGAAGAACTGTGTGAAATGAGGGGAATGGCGCGGCTATTTATAGGGATTCGCGCCTGTCAGGTCGAGACGGCCGTCTCGCGAAACGAGATGGTGGTCTCACCATTCGTAAGTGACGAGACGGCCGTCTCGCCATACGAGACGGTGGTCTCGCCACTTTCGCAAGGCGAGATGGCGGTCCCGAATACGAGACGGCGGTCTCGACCCTAAAAGGCGAAAATCCTTATTTACATGCAGAAAATCTGTTAGAAAAGTAGTTTTAGATCAAGAGGGGGGGTGAATTGATCTTTGAAAGTTTTTCGCAATACACAGATTATCTAATCCGAAAATTAAGATTACTTATCAATTCACAAATCACAAAGCAATCAAACAGTTTAAGTGCAGCAGCAGAAATTTAAAGAGAGAAAGGTTAGGAAAGATTTCACCGGTAATTTTATACTGGTTCACCCAATACCAGGGCTACGTCCAGTCTCCGACCAAATTCCAACTGGGTTCCACTAGAATAGATGTTTTACAGACTCACACTCTTACACCTATTCTAACTCTCCACCAAGAACCAAATTCCAGCTCTTGGAAACCTCTCGCAACCAAATTCCAGCCACGAGAGAAACCAAGTGCCCAAATTCCAGGCACCACACAAGACAAGAACCAAATTCCAGCTCCCGCACTTAACCTCTCCCACCAAGAACCAAATTCCAGCTCTTGATAACCTCTACAACCAAATTCCAGCTTGCAGAGAAACCAAGTGCCCAAATTCCAGGCACCAAACAAGTACAAGAACCAAATTCCAGCTTCAGTACTTAACCACCAAGAACCAAATTCCAGTTCTTGGAAACTTCTACAACCACCTACCAACTGCAGAAAAAACTTGTACCCAAATTCCAGGTACAACACAATACAAAGTAATGAAAAAGAATTTACAAAGAAGAGACTTAGAAAGCTCAAACCGGATTACACCAATCCACAAGTAAGTTTCTTCTTCAAGGATGCAAAGTGCCTCAAGAAAGATTTCAAAAGAAGTTCACAAAAACAGCTTGTGTATCTTTCTTGAAAAATGCTAATAGTTGTTTGTATTGATTGCTTGAATTGTGTTAAACCGATATGATAAAAGTTCCAAGCAATTCTGTTTATAAAAGAGTATTTTCAAATCTACGCATTAATTAATCTGTTGAAAGTTTGTTTTAATCGTTGAAATAGCCGTTACAATCTGTTAAAAGTCCTTTCAACCCATTAATGCATTCTTGATCTTTAACGAAAATGTTTTAGTTGATACGACCACGTTTTTATCAGTTAAAACATTTTACAAACATTTTCAAAGAGTAATTCAATCGATTGATTCGCGTATTAATCGATTGATTTGCTTAAAAACCTTCTTATAAAACTTTCCAAGTTATTTTAGCTGATATAAAGTCGTTTTAATCGATTGAAAAACTGCACATATAATTTCAAGTCATTTTAATCGATTGAAAGTTCGTTTTAATCGATTGAAAAGATTTTCTAAGTTATTTTAATCGATTGAAATACGTTTTAATCGATTGAAATAAGTCTGATCGGTCATAATTCAATTCTGATCGATCATAACCAACTCTGATCGGTCATAATCTCATTCTGATCGATCATCCTGACATCCAAAGTGATTTTAATCGATTGAAACGTGTTTTAATCGATTAAAATAATTCTGATCGCTCATATTTAAGATCTGATCGATTATATTGCATTCTGACCTATTATATTCGAATTCTAATCGGTCGTAAAGAGTTTTAATTGATTAAAAGAAGTTTGTATCGATTAAAATATTGTAAAAACACTTTTTAAAACATTCTAAGTGTTTTAAATTGATTCTTTCAAACCTCGTATCGCTTAATAACTTGTTTAAGAAAATTCTTTGCCAAAATGCTTTTGTTTTTGATTTGTTAAAAACTCGTTTTTGAGGCATTTTGCAAAATGAATGAAGAAGCTTTATGCAAGTGGAAAAGGTAAAGTGGTTTTACCTAAGCTTTCTGTTAAGACACACTAAGTCTTCAGCTCCTTTGTTCTGAGTGACTTGTTTGACAGCTGCAGAGTTGACCCTTGACTTTATTTTTGACTTCATCAAATCAATGAGATCTTTGCTAGGATCACTTTCAAATCCCTCCTATTCTAATATGGGGCCTAATAGTCTCTCCTAATGGCTTCTTAGGCTTCATCCATCTTCAAAAAGGAGGTCTTCTGGTCTTTATTATGAGGCGGGACAAGATTTGGGGTCTACAATAATCAAAATAGGGGGAGAAATATTTAAAGCCTCTTATGATTGAATTTAAATATTATCTGGTATGTTTAATGTGTTTGTTAGTATGACAGATAAAACAGGTTATTACAAGGCTTTAAAAGAAAATTTTGATCATCATAAAAAAGGGGGAGATTGTTGAACATACAAGGACTTGATGTTGAACTTACATGGACATGAAGCTTGTTGATTTTGATGATGATTCAAGAACAAAGAACTTAGAGTGTTGAAGACTTGTATTGTTGTGTAATAACTCTGTTTTGATGTGTTTGAGTCTGTAATATTAGAGTCTACTATAGCCGGTACATAGTCTACTCTTTAGAAGCTTCAAAAACTAATATTTATCAAAAAGCGTCGGGTTTAATCGATTAAATCATCAGATAATCGATTATTACAGTGAGAAAAACCATTTTCTGTATCTGTTCATTGTAATAATCGATTAACACACCTGTTAATCGATTAACAGGCCAGTTAATCGATTAACATGGCTTTTAATCGATTAAAGCAGAGAGTGTTGGGGTTTTGTTGATTCTGGCTCTATAATAATCGATTAACACTTCATTTAATCGATTATTTCAGTCAGATTTTGATTTTCAACTTCAAATTAAACCTATTTTCGAAAACCCTAATCCCAATACTCCTAGTTCCAAAAATTCCCAATTCCCAAACCCTAAATCATCTACTTAAGGTTCTCTATGGCTCTCAGAAAAATTGAACAACATTTTTCAAACAAAAGTTAAGTGTTGTGAGTGCCAGAGAACTGTTTGTTGGAGGAAAAAGGGGCTTTTGGAACCTGGTGCGGGCTTGAAGCGATAAGAATCACTAAGTGGAGTTCTTAGTGGATTGTGTGTTGTGCCGTCTCTAGGGAAAACTGTTCTTCATCTCTTGTGGATTTCAAGAGAGGTGTTTTCTTTACTTTATCTTTTTGATTTGTAATCTGTTTGTAACAAACTTTGATTATAGTGACAGCGTTAATCCTCTGTTTGAGTGATTAGCAACTGGACATAGGGTCTTTTGATCCGAACCAGTATAAATCTCCTGTGTAAGACTCTATCTCTATTCTATTTACGTTTACACAGTATTTTAATCGGTAAAATTTGGGAAAAAAATTTAAAACCTAATTTTTGTTAAGAACCAATTCACCCCCCCTCTTGGTTTTTGTCCGACAACGCGAACATTCCGCTGCACGATTCTGACAATCCCTGCTCCACCCTCTCGCCTATGGTGACCACGTCTGCAAAGAGGGTTGATGTGTTCCCTATCATTTTATTGTAATAGGGTCCAGTCAACGAGTTGATGAACATAGACACGGTCTCCTTGTCTGATAGCAGAGGCTCCACTTGGGCGGTCAGTTCCCTCCATCATTGGGCATACACCTTAAAGGATTTGTCGCCTCTCTTGCTTAGTGTTTGGAGATTTGACCTATCGGGGGTCAGATCGATGTTGTACTTATAGCGACGAAGAAAGGCGTCTGCCAACTGCTTCCAATTCTGGACTTGTCCCTTCTCTAACTGCATGTACCAATTCAGAGCTGAATCAGTCAGGCTTTCCTGAAAGTAGTGTATCAGGAGTTCTTTGTTGTCAGCGTGGGGAGCCATCTTGCGGCAGTACATAGTGAGATGACTCCTGGGGCAAGTCATTCCCATGTACTTCGGGAAGTCTGGGACCTTGAACTTCGAAGGGAAATAGATGTTCTCAACAAGGCACATATCAGCCGCCTCCTTCACGTCAAAGTTATGCCCCTCCATGACCCTAAGTCTCTCTTCCAGAGCGGAGATTTGTTGCTTGGAGACTTCAGGGGGCTGGATGAGCACCGCCCTTGCTTCGGACTGCAAAGGGACCTCTTCTTCTTCTTCTTCCTCATGGTGAGATGCGCGATCACCATGAGTATCGCCCTTATTGAGATTCTGTTGGCGCATTAACTCCATCATTTGCGCCATTTGTTCTTTCATAGCGTTAAGCTCAGCGGTGAGCTTGCGATTCTGTTCTTCTAACTGCTCCATTGCTTTAGCCTTTTGTGCACGGGTTCAGATCATAGAAAGACCAGCCACTTTCTAGAATGCACATGAAGTAGGGTTTTTATTACAAATGAATGATTGGTGTGGGATAGATATGCCTCTTAGAATGAATGTATTTATACATGCACTAGTACAAAAGGGCGGCAGATGTTCAAAGTGGCGTAACTTTTGACTGGGATATCCGATTTGGACGCACAACATATTAAAACAAAGAGAAAAGGGTGAAGAACAAGGTTGCAATTCCTAAAGAGGATTTGGCCCAGTAATTTTCCCAAAAAACGCTTCTAAGACCCATTTTTTAGGGATTTATTAAAATGATGTGTATGCATACTTTCCTTGTGACATGATGTGATATGAATGATACGACTTTGTCAAAATTCTTTTTATAAATGTTTTCATTTTGTTATTATTATTATTTTATTATTATTATTTATTTTTTTTTTTAATTTTTTTTTGCCTTTTATCTCTTCCGTCGGATCGTGTGACTACTTAGCTTACAAAAAACCTGAAACCAGGCTAGCTAAAAGGCAGACTGTCCGAGATAAAAATGATTATTGCGAAAGAATGGTCTTAGCATCCCTTATCTCTTCTGTCGGACTACGTGACTACTTAGCTTACAAAGAACCTGAAACCAGGCTATCTAAAAGGCAGACTGTTCGAGATAAGGGTGTTTATTGTGAAAATATTTTTTGAGATTTTGTTTTATATATATATTTTGTTGTTGTATGATTATGCTATGCAACAAACAAATGCAACAAACGAATGCACAAACAATTCACTCATCCGTGAATAGAGTGACATTTAATTACGAGGTAGGGGTTTCCTGCAGAAAAGTGCATTGGCAAAGGTAGGTTCTAACTATTCTCACCAAGGCCAGGCCCCTAAGGTGCCCCCATTATAGGGACCCTTCAATCTCCTGTAGACCCCAAATCTTGCCCGGCCTCCAAATAAAGAGTAAAAGACTTCCTATTCGAAGATGGACGAAGCCTAACAAGCCACTAGGAGAGACTATTAGGCCCCATACTAGGATAGGAAGGATTTTCGTTACAAAAATAAGGTTTCTCGCCTTTTTGGGACGAGACCGTCGTCTCGAAATCGAGACCGCCGTCTCGCCTCATGCAAATGGCGAGACCGTTGTCTCGCCAAACGAGACGGCGTTCTCGCTTTCCCAGACGGCGGTCTCGCCACCTGCGAAGGACGAGACGACGGTCTCGTTTGGCGAGACGGTGGTCTCAACCCTGTCAGACGAGAATGGCAGTCTCGCCACTGTCAGACGCGAAAACCTATAAATAGGGGCTCCCTCCCCTCATTTCCACACACCACACAACTCTTGCTCTCCCTTCTCTCTAAAACCTCTCTCTAGAATCCCTCCGACGCATTTCCGGAGTTTCTGAGTGCCTTTGTGAGCGTTTTTCGGCGTCTAGAAAAGTTTCCAGCGCTGTGTAGAGTGAAGGGCTGCCACAAAGCACCCTCTTTTTAAAAAAGAAATAAAAAGAAAGCTTGCTTCGGAGGTTTAAACTCCCTCTCCACTTTTACTGCTTTAATTTTAAATTATGCAATAGATTAGGGCCATGTAGTCATAATATTTTAATTCCTTAAATAAAAGGGCAAAAGCGTGTTTTTCCGGTTTATTTATTAACAAGATAGTTGGCCTGTCATAGGGAACCCGAAAGGGGCGTCGTAAAGGAACTAACACTTCCTTTACACGTAACTAACTCCCTTACCCAACTCTGGTTCTAATGACCAAAGTTGGTTTTTCGAAAAACAACGCCTTTTAAACTCCTTTTCCGATGTTTCCGGTAAAAACATCGGTGGCGACTCCACAGAACCCTTCAAAAAAGTAGTCCTTGGGTTAGCCCGGTTATCGGACAACCTAAAGGCATTGTAACCACCCATAAAAAACGCGAAAACAAGAGGGTCGAAACCATCGCGTCGCTCCGACCGCCTCTCTTTTTTACGGCGGCAACAGATTGCGACTCTGCTGGGGAAGCCTCGAGAGTTGATCCCATTTAGTGATGGGCCGGCTTAAAAATAAATAAACCAAGAAAATAACGCTTTTGCCCTTAACTTGTATTATAACATGTTTTACAGTTTGACTTTAATAACTGTTGCTTGTTTATACTTACGCAATTGTGTGAAATACAAACTGTACACAAACCCTTGCACACTACAGTTCCCTCTATACCTGGGGGCAAGTGAGAAATCCATAGGGAGTGGGTGGCAGGTACGGTTCGCTGTAGTGAGGGCCATGAGCCCACCAGTGTGATCGGAAACCACCACTCAAGGTGATAACCTTCCTCTTTTGGCAACAAGACTGACTATGGCCTTAGTGCTAAGCATGGTTGGATGGCTGGAGAGTGGGGACCCTATAATGGGGGCACCTTGGGGGCCTTAGCCTGGTGAGAACAGTTAGGACCAACCCTTGCCAATGCACTTTTCTGCAGGAAAACCCTACCTCATGATAAAAACGAATTCTCGCCTATTCGTGGATGATCGAATTGTGTGTGCATATGTTTGCTGCATTTGTCTGTTGCATAGCATAAACAAACAACAAAACAAAAATCACAAAAAATATTTTTGCAATAAACGCCCTTATCTCGGACAGTCTACCTTTTAGCTAGCCTGGTTTCAGGTTCTTTGTAAGCTAAGTAGCCACGTAGTTCCGACAGAAGAGATAAGGGACGCTAACTATTTTTCACATAAAGCCACATTTTATCTCGGACAGTCTGCCTTTTAGCTAGCCTGGTTTCAGGTTCTTTGTAAGCTAAGTAGCCACGCAGTTCCGACAGAAGAGATAAAAGGCTATAAAATAAACAAATAAAAATAAAATCTGCTTCCAAAACAATAAATGGGACCTGAGTCATAAACATCCCAAACCATTCATATAGGTAGTTTATTTTTCGAAAAAACACGTATCATACAAAACATGATAAACAGAAAATAAACACTCACATTCATTCAAATAAGCATCCTTTTCATCAAAAATGCATTTTGGTTTTAGAAATGGAGGGGACTAGTAGACAGCCAAAGAAGGTGGATATTCCCCATTTCCATACTGAGAGGCTGGAACGGCTGAGCGCGGCAATGCCATCAGAGGTCTGCGCTGACTTTGAAAAATCCTATGGACGGATTTTGGACTTGCTAAGGATCTGTGTCGATCAGGTGTTCCTCAGGGCACTAATCAACTTCTAGAATTCCAATATGTGATGTTTCGAATTTCCGCAGTTCAACATGGTGCCCACCCTAGAGGAGTATGAGACCATGTTGAAATGGCCCAAATCAGCCGGGGTCCATGTCCGCCACGAGGCATACACTCCTGCAGCACCAGTCGCTGCCCTTATTCAACTACCATTCCGGCAGAGTACCCTGATAAGGAAGGGGAACGCCCAGGGTTGTAAAGTATCAATGTTAGAAGACCACCTGTCCTATCCGGGCCGAAAGGGCGAGTGGGTCGCCTTCAACAAAACCCCGGCCCTTATCATTTTTGGAACGATCTTGTTCCCCTTCCACTTCGACATAGTAGATCAGGCCGTCATGGACGCCTTCTTCGCTTGGGACGTGAACTCGAAGAGTCCCCTGCCTGCAATCCTTGCCGACACCTTGCTCTCGGTGGAATTCTGCCACCAGAAGCAAGGAAAAACACTCCGCTGCTGCTCTTCATTACTATTTTTGTGGAGCGCCACGCACCTTTACGCCTCCAGCCACATGGGGATATTCCCCGACCCTTTAAGGAGTTTCTCCAAGATCCCCCTCCAACGACGTCTGACTTCAGAATGGAGGGACGAGTGGGAACGAAAGGACACCAACAGTTTATCCTGGGTCTGCCCTTGGTTCCGACCCGACCCAGTTCTCATCAGATGCAGGGACTATCCGAGCGTACCCTTGATAGGACTCAGGGGTTGCATAGCCTACTCACCTAGGGTAGCTATGAGGCAGCTCATGAGGACCCAAACTACTATCTCTCGGGGAGAACTCGGAGGACTGTGTTTCTTTGGAGACCCGTGCACAATCACCAACTCACTAGCTGTGAGAAAAGCATGGGAGAGGCCAGTCTATATGGGGGACAGAGAGCTAGGAAAAGCTCAGGTGGCTGTCACCAGTGATTACGAGGCGTGGAGAAAGAAAAGAGGAATGGCTCAACCATCCACCACACCCACTACAAGCGCCAATAATGAAGAGCTGCAGGCTCAGATTGATGCCTTGACCCAGAGGATGGAAATCATGGGAGCCCAGATGAGGGCCCTTGAGGAAAGAGAGCAAGCATCCATCCTCACAATTGACGGTCTGCAAAGGCAAGGCAAGAAAAAGGATCATGAAATAGAGCGCCTCAAGGACCAAGTAGTGCCGACTCCAACGAGCAAGCTATCCGAGCATCCAAAACCGCGGAACCGGTTCGGATAGTCGACTTCAAGAAATAACCGCCAAGTCGGCACGCCTTGAGGCTGAATCATCAAAGCAGGCTCAAACGATCAAGGAGTTGTCGCAAGAGCGAGAGGCCAACCGGAGACTCAACAAAAGTCTCGCTGAGCTACGCTGCAAAGAAAGAGATGGGCTAGCTCAATACGGCCAGCTACTACAAGAGAAAGACCGAGCCGTTGAAAAGCTCGATGAACTACAAGCCTTGGTCGTTCATCAAGAGGCGAAGATCAAAGAGGCTCAGAAGTACAGTGAAGACATGAGCTAGGCGGTCCGCAAACAAAGCGAAGCACTTGCTCGTCACGTCCGGAAAGCTGAGAGAGAACTACAGAGGGATCAAGACCCGCCTGTGGGTTTCTTTAAAGTTTTCCGCTTTTGCCAAAAGTTGCTTCGCAGTATAGAATAGGGGAATGTACACCTTCTGTCGAATAAATAAAATCTTCTTTATTCAAATGACTGTCTACTTGCATGCATAAACATTCATTTGCATATTTAATTTCCCCTCCTTCACACTTAATAAATAAGATAATAAAAAGGAAGGATTAACTAACACGTCTTCTAAATCAGAAGAATGGAGAAAAAGCCACTCCTAATAAAGCTTACCCCAACGGTCGACTCACCGCAAGAGGAAAATAAGCCTCGGCCGTTGGTCCTCAAGAACAAAGAAGAGGGGGCAAGGACACCAGTGCGACTATTTATGCCACGTCCTTTCCCCTACGAATCGAATAAAGTTGTACCGTGGAGATAAGGAGAATCTCCACCAATAAAAGAAGAAATAACAAACATAGCCGACATTGGGGGCATGACTAGAAGTGGAAGAGTCTACTCCCCCAAGGACACATAGGAAGATGTCCTCAAAAATAAAAATACCGAAGAAGAAAAAGAAAATAAAGAATCCAAAGAGGAGACAGAGGAATTACTCCAGTTCATAAGGCAAAGCGAGTATTCCATTATAGACCAGCTCAATCGCTTACCTGCAAAGATAACATTATTATCTTTAATATTGAGCTCGGAACCGCATAGAAATGCCCTACTGAAGGTCTTGAGCGAAGCACGTACCTCATACAATATCCCAAGAAAAGGTCGAGAGGATCGTTGGTCACATTACGGCAAGCGATCACCTCACCTTCACAGAGGAAGAACTCCCCCTCGAGGGGTCAAACCATAACAAGCCCTTGCACATCTCAGTCAAGTGCAAGGAATACCTCATCGCCAAAGTTCTTGTGGATAACGAGTCATCCTTGAACGTGATGCCCAAGTGCACACTAGACAAGCTGACTATCCAAGGGACCCGTCTGCGCCCAAGCAGCACCATCGTTCGAGCCTTCGACGGATCTAAACGAGAAGTAGTGGGAGAGGTTAACTTGCCAATTCAAGTTGGACCCACTATCTTCGATGTCGATTTCCATGTCATGGATATTACTCCAGCATATAGCTGTCTCCTCGGCAGGCCTTGGATTCATGACGCTAAGGCAGTACCTTCAACGCTCCACCAGAAAGTCAAGTTCATAGTGGACGACAAATTGGTCACGGTCCAAGCAGAGGACGATATCCTGATCAGTGGATCGTCCACCCAACCTTATGTGGATGCGGCTGAAGAGGCCCTTGAAACATCTTTTCAAGCGCTCAAAATTGCCAACATAGAGCGACTTCCCAAAAATAAAAAGGTAGCCCGCATGATGTTAAAGCATGGTTACCATCCTGGCCAAGGACTAGGGGCAGATTCCCAAGGCATGAGGGAACCCCCAGAATTCAAAGATAATCCCTGCAAGTATGGCCTAGGATATGACCCTGCTAAGGGCCGGGCGGAAAGAAGAAAAGGGAAGTCTCCCCTCCGCACACTCAAGCAAATTTTCCGAAGTGGAGGGGTGCAAGCGTCAAGAGCAACCTTAGTCATTAGGAAATCTTTTTCTTCGTTTCAGGGATGTAAACCCCAGGATTGTTAGAGATTATCCCCTGGGGCTAGCCCGACCCCCGGGCATTTCAGGGCACATATTCCCTTATTAATTAATAAAGAATGATTCTTACTATCTGCTTCTCTTCTTTCTATTTTTGACTAGACCACATAAATAACCCTGTCTAAGTAAACGAAAAAAGAAGAAGAATAAAAAGCGCATTCAAATAATCAACATTTACCATTGCTATTATCGTCAAGCTAGTTGATTAGAAGCACATAAAAATAAGACTTCACCTCGTCCATAAAGAAAGTCATGCTTCGCCAATATTGTGAACAAAAATAAATACACAAAAACAAAAACAAAAAAAAGAGAGAAAAGCCCAGAGAAGCCAAAGGCCAAAGAAAAGGGCAAAATTACCCGGTAGGAAACCCACTAAGGGGGCTACGCAAAACATAGGGTCGACCCGGTAGGATACCCGAACAACAATAAAGGGTAGCCTAGGCAAAAGTTAGGGTTACAAAATAAGGTCCGCTAGGATTCTCCAAAAATTACAAAAAGAGGGAACCTAGACAAAAGTTAGGGCCAAGCACAATATCCTAGTTTGAAAACCCAAAGGGCGATCTAGGGAAATCAGCCAGCCATTAAAAAGCAATAGCAATAAAACCAAAAAGCGCAAATACAAAAGGAAAGGAAACTGCTTGCTTATACAAAAGCTCAAACGCCTAAGCCTAACCCTAGCCAACCATGCTTACAAAAACTCTATCAATAAAAATTAACCCTCTAAAACACAAACCTTTGAATTTGCCTCTTTGTTTCTTTTCTCTTGACCCTCACATCAATATTCTAATAATTAATTTGGGAATATGGAGGCGTATAGTCAACAAGAGGATTGAAATCCCTAAAGCGAGGAAAAAGGGGCACTACATGTCAAAGAGTGTGCTGCAAAAGAAAAAAAGAAAAAAAAAGAAGAGGGAAAAGTGGAAGAAAAGAAGAAAAACAAAATGACTCTTCGGTCACAAAAAGTTCGGCATGGTACAACAAGTACACAAGCACAGATCAGAGGGCACTCGGTGCTACAAGACACGTCGGTTAAATACTTCTGAAAATTTAATCAAAATAGGCATTATAAGACATCAAACATGAAAACATTGCATGCATAAAAATGTTTTTGAACCAGGTCCTATTTTCTCTTCAAAAAAAAAAAAAAAACTCTTCCGTAATTCGAGACTGCCGTCTGGGTCGTCCAGACCGCCGTCTCGGTCCCCCGGCAAGACGAGAACGCCGTCTCGACCAACGAGACCGCAGTCTCAACTTAGCCAAAATCGAGATCGCCGTCTCGATGACCCAGACCGCCGTCTCGGCAAGAGGAGATGTATCAGCATCAGCAGGTGATGCGGCAGGAATGGAAAACATTCCAACAAGAGTACCGCGACAAAGTCCGAGAGCAAGCGGACTTCCGGTATCACCTCTACCAGCAATTTGCCTGCGGATCATCTCCAGATGATAGCCCTGAGGGATGGTACTTGCCTAAATAAAAAGTGGTTGTAATAAAATTTCCCTATAAATAAAATTTTATTTCATACATCTCTTTGCCACCATTTGCAAAAGCTAGCGTAAAACAAAAAAGCTTAAAAAGGAAAAAGGCATATGCTCAATAAGAAAAGCCAAAATCCTAAATCGCGAGAAAAAGGAGATAAAACCGCGAGAAAAAGGCAGGATTAAGACAAGCCATCACCTCAACCAACAAAACTTTGACTACCAAATCAGAGTCAAAAACAAAGTACCCCCAGCAGCCAACAAAGCTGGATGAAACACAAAATCCCCGGCACAACCCGGATGACCATTCAGAAAGGTCCAAGTACATTTACCAACGCAGAAATCACTCCCCAAGGGACCGGCGCATGAGCGATTGAGCAGTAAGCCGCCACTACCACCAGTCCTACGCAGTGGACTGTACCAGCCTGATAGGGGTTTCATACCTATCAACCAGCACACAAGGAGTGCCTGACCGGCGCATGGGCCACCTGAACAGTAAGCCGCCACTACCACCAGTCCTACGCAGCGGACTGTACTAGCCTGATAGGGGGTTTATACCTATCAACCTGTGCACGCGTTGTGCCTGATCTGCGCTTGAGTGGATCAATAAGTTGCACTACCAGCCTGATGGGGGGTTCATACCCATCCAGTCCCACACAACGGACTACAACTACCAGCCTGATGGGGGGGTTCATACCCATCCAGTCCCACACAATGAACTGCAACTACCAGCCTAATGGGGGGTTTATACCCATCAACCAAAGGATCGGCTACCGTCAGAAGGAGTATCCTGAGGTTCTACCACATGTTAACCAAAGGGATCGACTACGTCACAAGTAGTATCCTAGAGGTGCATAACACAACATTTTCCCCAGAAGATCAGTCGCCGCAAGACGGAGCATCTGAAGGGTGACCGGGCAAGTGGGTCAACTCCTTTACCTTCCTGTCAATCTGTTTGGCACAACAGGCCAACAGCTGACTAGTCAGGTAAAGGGGGGGCAGCTGTAGACCCCAAATCTTTCCCGGCCTCCAAATAAAGAGTAAAAGACTTCCTATTCGAAGATGGACGAAGCCTAACAAGCCACTAGGAGAGACTATTAGGCCCCATACTAGGATAGGAAGGATTTTCGGCACAAAAATAAGGTTTCTCGCCTTTTTGGGACGAGACCACCGTCTCAAAATCGAGGCCACCGTCTCGCCTCATGCAAATGGCAAGACCGCCATCTCGCCAAACAAGACGGCGGTCTCGCCACCTGCGAATGGCGAGACGGCGTTCTCGCTTTCCCAGACGGCGGTCTCGCCACCTGCGAAGGACGAGACGGCGGTCTCGTTTGGCGAGATGGCGGTCTCGACCCTGTCAGACGAGAACGGCGGTCTCGCCACTGTCAGGCGCGAAAACCTATATATAGGGGCTCCCTCCCCTCATTTCCACACACCACACAGCTCTTGCTCTCCCGTCTCTCTAAAACCTCTCTCTAGAATCCCTCTGACGCATTTTCAGAGTTTCTGAGTGCCTTTGTGAGCGTTTTTCGGCGTCTAGAAAAGTTTCCAGCACTGTGTAGAATGAAGGGCTGCCACAAAGCACCCTCTTTTTAAAAAAGAAATAAAAAGAAAGCTTGCTTCGGAGGTTTAAACTCTCCCTCTCCACTTTTACTGCTTTAATTTTAAATTATGCAATAGATTAGGGCCATGTAGTCATAATATTTTAATTCCGCAAATAAAAGGGCAAAAGCGTGTTTTTCCAATTTATTTATTAACAAGATAGCTGGCCTGTCATAGGGAACCCGAAAGGGGCGTCGTAAAGGAACTAACACTTCCTTTACACGTAACTAACTCCCTTACCCAACTCTTATTCTAATGACCAAAGTTGGTTTTTCGAAAACCAACGCCTTTTAAACTCATTTTCCGATGTTTCCGGTAAAAACATCAGTGGCGACTCCACAAAACCCTTCAAAAAATTAGTCCTTGGGTTAGCCCGGTTATCAGACGACCTTTCGAAAACCTCGCCCCTAGGTTAGCCCGGTTATCGGACAACCTTAAGGCGTTGTAACCACCCATAAAAAACGCGAAAACAAGAGGGTCGAAACCATCGCGTCGCTCCGACCGCCTCTCTTTTTGACGGCGGCAACATCTCCTAGTCTTCGAACCATGCACGAATGTCCGTGTCGATGTTCTTAGACTGAGAAAAGGAAGGTTATCACCTTGAGTGGTGGTTTCCGACAACGACCTGCTAGCACTATGGCCATTACCATGGTCGGTCGTACCTACCACCCACTCCCAATGTGTATTCTCTCTTACCCCCGGGTATAGAGGGATTGTAGTGTGCAAGGGTTTGTCTATAGTTTATTTCAGACAATTGCAGAAAATAAGCATACAACAATTATTAAAGCCAAACAGTAAAGCATGTTATAAAAGCAAGAAAGGGTAAAAGCATAATTTCTAGTTTTTATTTCTTAAACTAGTCCATCACTAAATGGGATCAACTCTCAAGCTTCCCCAGTGGAGTCGCCATCTGTCGCCGTCGTCAGAAGAGGTGGTCGGAGCGACGCGATGGTTTTGAAATGACTCGCGTTTTTTTTGAAAGAAACGGTTCAACGCCTTTAGGTTGTCCGATAACTGGGTTGGACCTAAAGGCGAGGTTTTCGAATAGGTTCGAGGAGTCGCCATCAGTGTTTTAACTTTAAACATTGAAAAAGGTAGAAAAAGAAGAAGGCAGTGGTTTTAGAAAAAACCAACTTTGGCCATTACAACCAGAGTCGGGTAAGGGAGTTAGTTACGTGTGGGGAAGGTGTTAGCACCCCCACAACGCCCATTTCGGGTTCCCTATGATGGACTAACTTAGAAAATAAACACTTAAAGAAATTATGCTTTTACCCTATTATTCTATTTACTTGCAGAATTTAAATATCTACATGGCTCTATTATTTAATGCACACAAAGAAAGCGATAAAGAAAGCAATAAAAGAGACATAGAATAGAGAAGGAACCTTCGAAGCAAGCTTTATATTAACTCTTCGAAAACGTGAGGACGCTTTTTGGCAGTCCCCGCACTCTACAAGCATGCTCCTCTCGTAAAATAAAGAAAAGTCACTCTACCGAGGGCCGGACGTCTCAAAAAGAGACTTCCTTAATCGATTTCAACCTTAACGGAAATCGGAAAGCTCCCTCGAACCCCGGAATAATGCTCGGAGTCACTCTAAAGTGCCAACGGCTTCCTAGAGAGTGGAGGAGTGAAAAAGGTGTGAAAAAATGGAGAAATGAGGCTCCTATTTATAGGGATCCGGGCCTAGAAAAGGTGGACGGCCGTCTGGACAAAGCAGATGGTCGTCCATGGCAAAAAGTGGCCATGGACGGCCATCCATGTAGTGTGGACGGCTGTCCATGGTAATTTTTGGCCATGGACGACCGTCCAAGCTAAGTGGACGGCCGTCCATGGCCTTAAAGTTGCCATGGACGGCCATCTGCTTGTCCTGGATGGCCATCTTCCTGTTCTGGACGGCCATCCGCTTGTCCTGGACGACCATCCGCTTGTCCTGGACGACCATCCGCTTGTCCTGGACGGCCATCTACTGTCTCTGACAGATTTCCCGATTTTTAATGCCTCTAAAAACCCTTCCTATCCTAAATGGAACCTAGAACAAGCTACTAGGGACTTGATAAAGTCTTAACCATCTTCGAAATGGGCAATCTTTGACTTTATTAGGGAGTCGGGCAAGATTTGGAGTCTACATCCACCATTAGAAGGATTAGCTTCGCAGCAAAGGAGTATCCTGAAGGCAGGATTTACACACATCGTCCAAAGGATCAACTCTGCATCAAAGGAGTATCCGAAAGACACAATCCATCTTTAATGTCCGAAGGGTCAACTTCCACAGCATGGGAGCATCCTGAAGACAAAAGTATACCATACATTCACCACCTGAGGGGTCAGCTACTGCATCAAAGGAGCATTCCAAGGGAAAATTTGCATTCATTAGCCGAAGGGTCAGCTACCGCATCAAAGGAGCATCCCAAGGCTACATCCAACCAGATGGGGGTTCACACCCATCACTACAAGGACAAAGGGAACACCCTGTGGTCAACTTTGAGAAAAACACACATTTATCGTCTGGAGGGTCAGTTACCATACCAAAGGAGCATCCAAAAGACAAACGAGCAAGAGGGTTAACTCCTTCACCTGCGAGCTAGTCTCTTGGTACACTAGCCAACGACCGGTCAGTCAGGTGAAGGGCGGGGGTAGCTGTAGACCCCAAATCTTGCTCGGCCTAGCAATAAATTTAGAAATCATCTATTTTGAAGATGGTCAAGACATTGATAAGTCCCTAGTAGCATTTTCTGGGTTCCATTTAAGATAAAGAGTGTTTTCTGAGAAAATAAAAATTAGAAATTTTTGTCGGGAACATCGGATGGTCGTCCAGGCTAACCAGACGGTCGTCCACGGCTATTTCAAGCAATGGACCACCGTCCATTTGGATCCGACGATCATCCATACCTATTTTCAGTCATGGACGGTTGTCCATGTTAAATAGACGACCATCCATGCTCATTTTTGGCCATGGACAGTCGTCCACTTAAGCCAGACGACCGTTCACTTTTCCTAGCTCGGTTCCCTATAAATAGGACCCCCATTTCCCTCATGCCACACACTCTCACACCCTTCTCTCATCCTAGAAGCTCTCCTAAGACTTCAGGATAACTCTGAGCACTTTCCAGAGTTCGAGTAAGCTTTCCAATTTCTATTTAAAGTAGAAATCGGTTGAGGAAGTCTCCTTTTGAGAGATCCGGCACTTGGTGGGAAGGTATTTTCTCTTTTGCTGGTGAGGAGCGTGCTTGTAGAGCGAGGGGATTGCCAAAAGAGTTCTCAAGTTTGAAGAGTTAATAGAAAGCTCGCTTCGGAGGTTCCTTTCTCTATTCTCTCTCTTTTACTATTTTTTTTACTGCTTTCCTTGTATGCATTGTTAGAAAATTCCACTAGATTGAACATTTTTTTTACTACTTTCCTTGTTCCACTAGATTGAACATTTTACAGATTACAACTTCAATCACACACTCAATCTACCACAAGAACCAAAATTCCAGTCCTTGCACCTAAACCTAAACCTTCACCAAGAACCAATTTCCAGTTCTTGAACAATCCTGCAGCCAAATTCCAGCCACAGAAACCACTGCCCACACTTCCAAGAACCCACAATACAGAAAAGAAAAGTAAAGAAACAAAGAGAAGAAACTAGAACACCCAAACCAGGTTTATGTAACTTTGCAGAATAAGTTTCTTCACCAAAAGAATGCAAAAATTGCCTCTAGAAAGAACTTCACAAAACTAGCGCGATTCTCTCTTGAAAGTAGCACTTATGATTGCTTGATTGATTGCCAAAAGATGATGATTTAAAATGTTCAAGCAATTCTGTTTATATAGAAGATTTTCCAAACTGCTGGTTTAATCTGTTAAAAGTCTTGTTTTAATCTGTTAAAACTTCTTTTAATCTGTTAAAATGTTCTTGATCATTTTCCATATTTGTTTTAACTGATACGACAACATTTATATCAATTAAAACACTTTGTAAAAAATCCTTCAAATTGTTTTAATCGATTGTTTCGCCTTTTAATCGATTATAATACTGCCAAAAGTTTTCATAAAACTTTCTAAGTTATTTTAACTGATAACATACTTGTTTTAATCGATTAAAACATTCTGGAAAAATCTCTTAGTTGTTTTAATCGATTATTCCTCATTTGTATCGATTAAAATACTGACAGAACAACTTTCAAAAACACTTCAAGTTATTTTAATCGATTATTTCGAGTTTGTATCAATTAAAATTCTGCCAGAACACTTTTCAAAAATATTCTAAGTCATTTTAATCATTTATTTCAATTCTATATCAGTTAAAATATTGGCAGAAGGTTTTCAAAAACCCTTCTAATGAAAACAATCGATTATTTCGAAAACATATCAGTTAAAAACCTGTTACAAAAGTGTTAAGAACATTTTAACTGATAAGGCTTATATAATATAAGTTAAAACAGTTACTTAAAAACTATTTAACAAAATACTTTGTTTTTAACAGTTTAAACACGTTTTAGAGGCATTTGCAAAATCTTTTAAATGAAGAAACCTCATGCAGCAGAGAGATAAGAATGATTATACCTAAATAAAGATGCAAATTCACTAATCACTCTACCCTTTTATCTAAGTGACCTTTGACTGCAACATAGTAGCCTTTTACTTCATCAAATCAATAAGATCTTCGTTTAAATGATTCAATAAGATCTTCATCACTTTCAGTCTCCCCCTATTTGATGAAGACAAACACCTCTTTGAACAATATCTCTGCAGAAGAAGTCACTTGAATATATAGATTAGTGAGTATTCAAAAATTATTTTTTTTATTTCTCCCCCTATATTACTACTCCCCCTAATATAGAAGAAACAAAAAATCATTATCAAAAGCAAAGCAATTATTTCTCCCCCTTTTGACTTCATCAAAAATAGGGAAGAGAGGAACAAAAAAAATACTATGCATGGTATGTAACAAAATTTTTTTTTGAAACCAGTAGAAAAAAAATTTGAACAAGATATATTACTCATATAAAGACCAATCAAAGTTGATTCAAACTTATCTTCATTAACACGTTTGTAATGAATACAATAGGCACATGTAAAGATAAGGGAACCAAGCCGTAGTAGCATGTTACAAGAACAACCATTAACCAAAGCCTTTAATTTTTCTTTCCAGAGTAATAATTGATTAAAAACAAGGTATAATCGATTAAAATGTTCTTGTAACGGATTTTAATTGATACAAAAAATGTTTTAATCGATTAAAACAGTAATGAAAGTTGAAATCTAAAAATTAAGTGAATTTAATCGATTAAATCGACATTTAATCGATTTAAATCATATGAAAAATTTTGTATAAGATTTTTTAATCGATTAAAGCTTGTTTTTATCAATTAAAACAACCAGATTTTGAAAATTAAGTGATGTTGGATGCATCTCAAATGCCTAATTCAGTGCGGATTTTGTACAATCAATCACGAGCAAGAGGTTTTGTAAAAATATCTGCTAATTGTTTTTCAGTTTCTATAAAGAAAAATTCACAATCACCTTTCAAAACATGATCTCTAATGAAATGATGTCTAATTTCTATAATTTTTGTCCTAGAATGTTGAATTGGATTTTTAGTTAATATAATGGCACTAGTATTATCACATAAAAGAGGAATTTTTTTGAGAATTAAACCATAATCCTCAAGCTGTTGTTTGAGCCAGAGGGATTGAGCACAACAACTTCCAGCTGCAATGTACTCGACTTCAGCTGTAGAAAGGGCAACACATGATTGCTTTTTACTATGCCATGAGATTAGACTACTTCCAAGGAGATGACAAGTGCCATTGGTGCTTTTCCTATCAAGCTTACATCCTGCAAAATCTGAGTCAGAGTATCCAACTAAATTTAGTTTGGACTCACCAGGATACCATAACCCAACATTTAAAGTTCCTTTGAGATATTTGAGGATCCTTTTTGCAGCAGTAAGATGAGATTCTTTTGGTGCAGATTGAAACCTGGCACACATGCAAACACTAAACATACTATCAGGTCTGTAGACCCCTAATTTTGCCCGGCCTCTCAATAAAAGCTAGGGAAACGTCACACGAAGATAAAGATCGCCCAACTTATCAATGAACACCAAGAAGACCTCCTACAATCACACGGAGTTCATCCAATTCCTCGACAAAGGCCAAAGAGACCTCCTATAAAAAAAGATAAAAGTTCGTCCGGCATCTCAATAAGGGTCAAAAAGACTTCCCATATAAAGATAAAGCTTCAGGGGACATCTATCGGCATCAAACAATGTCCAAAAATAGCAAGGAAAGCTTCCCGGGGTCCCGAACACAAAAGCTGGACAAAACAAGTCGAGACCACTCGTCCCAGAGTTGGGGCGGCCGTCCCAACTATCCCGGGACAAGTGAGACGCGCGTCCCACATGTGGGACGGCCGTCCCACTTCCCGGGGGGCAGGCTCTGTGTTAAAAATTCAAGTGGGACGGCCGTCCCACCCCGGACGGCCGTCCCAGCATGTGCCGGGCAGCGAAAACTATAAATAGGAGGCTCATTTGGCACTTTTCCACACCTCGGACACTCCGGACAACTCGGAGCACTTGTCTACTTCTCTCCCTCTTTCGAATGATCTTTCGATTGCCTCGATATAGGTAACAATC
>OY731403.1:77766694-77781421 GCA_963425845.1 Sphenostylis stenocarpa
AGTCATCAAACATAATCATTTAAAGCCTCAATCAACATCCTTCCATCTAAAATGAAGGAAGCCATCAACATGAGAAAGCCAACGGAAAGGCTTGATCGTCTCAAAGCGGATCCTTGCCTACTCCAGAGGCAAAACAAAAAGATTACCTCACGACTCAACGGCATCACCACATAAGTTATCAAGCACACTCATGCAAGAGTCTCCACTTCATTCCCCAAAGAAGAATAAGGACCACACAAGAATCCATCAAAGAAAATACGGAGACAAATCCTCCATATCACCAGGGGGTAACAAAAAGAAAGAAAAGAAAAACTTCCATTCCCCAATAGAGGCCACAACAAAAAAAGGCCAAAATCTCCAAGTAGAGTATATCAAGAAAGTCTACAAAAAGAGGAAAACAAAAATTCTTTCCATCTTCCAGCTCAAATAAGAGCTTCACAAGACCAGGAGCCAAGACTCCATCATCAAAATTAGATCCCCAGGAAGTTGACAAACTCCTTGGTGAATCTCCAAAAAAGAAAAGAAGAAAATTTCTTCATTCCACTCAATAAAGAGCTTCACAAAAGTTAGGAGCCAAGACTCCATCATCATAAAAAAATCAAATCAAGGATTAGATCCCCCAAGAAAAGAAAAATTCCCCAGGGATCGCTAAAAAAGAAAAGAAAAAAGATATCTTTTCATCCAAAGAAAAAGCCAATGTGCATAAAAGGCGCACATATAAACCCATTCCCCAACAGGAATAAGAGCTTAGGCAAAGCCAGCTCAAAACAAAGGAGTCAAAAACTCCATCCCTCCCTAAGGGGCAATCCAAAATAGATCCCCAGAAAACAACCAAATCCCTGGTGGATCACCAAAAAGAAAAATCCCCAGCGGACCTACCAGCAAAAGGCAAAATACAAATTCATATCCTCAGGGAGTTAATCGCCTATAACACCCAATATGAATATCCCCAGTGAAAGGCAAAACCTTCACTCCCAAGAATGCCTATGCCTACTCAGAGGCAAGCAAAGAGTCGATATCCCCAAGAAACGGGAAATCAACCTATGCAAGAGGCAATACAAGCACAAAACTTTCAAAAAAGCATCCGCCTACTCAGAGGTATTATCAAGAGCAAATATCCTCAAGTGGAACATCAGCCTATTCAGAGGCGAAAAAACAACAAAGCCTTCACCACTATTGAAGCATTTGCCTAATCAAGAGGCACAATCAAACCAAAAATCCCCAATGGATTCCTGCCTAAATAAGAGGCAACCAACAAAGAATCCCCGGCAAAGCCGGATGGCTAAATGAAAAAGCAAAAAAAATGAAATCCCTGGTAAAACCGGATGGCTAAACAGAAAAGCCAAAAATCAGAAATCCCCGGCAAAGCCGGATTGCTAAACGAAAAAGCCAAAAACAAAGAATCCCCAGTAAAACGGGATGACTAACAGAAAAGTCAAAAAGTCAAATCAAATATTCCCCATGGAATGGGCGCATGAACAGAAACAATAAGTCGCCAACACATCTCCAAAATTAGATGACCACAGGATTGACTATCAAAAAAGTCATCCTAAGAGCCTTGCAGAACATGGCTTGTTCAGAACCTTGCAGAATGGGGTTCGTACAGGGCGGGGGTAGGTACCCATCAGAGCCTTGCAGAACGGGGTTCGTACCAGGTGGGGGTAGGTACCCACAAGAGCCTTGCAGAACGGGGTTTGTACCGGGTGGGGGTAGGTACCCACAAGAGCCTTGCAGAATGGGGTTCGTACTGGGTGGGGGTAGGTACCCACAAGAGCCTTGCGGAACGGGGTTTGTACCGGGTGGGGGTAGGTACCCATTAGAGCCTTGCGGAATGGGGTTCGTACCGGGTGGGGGTAGGTACCCATCGAGCCTTGTAGAATGGGGTTCGTACCAGGTGGGGGTAGGTACCCATCGAGCCTTGCGGAATGGGGTTCGTACTGGGTGGGGGTAGGTACCCATCGTAGCCTTGCGAACGGGGTTCGTACCGGGTGGGGGTAGGTACCCATCAGAGCCTTGCAGAACGGGGTTCGTACCGGGTGGGGGTAGGTACCCATCAGAGCCTTGTAGAACGGGGTTCGTACCGGGTGGGGGTAGGTTCCCATCAGAGCCTTGCAGAACGAGGTTCGTACCGGGTGGGGGTAGGTACCCACCAACGCCTTATAAGATAAGGTTTATACCGGATGAGGATAGGTACTCATCAGAATCTAGCAAAAAGGCAGATTCGTACCAGGTGGGGGTAGGTACCCACCAGAGCCTTATAAAATAAGGTTTATACCGGATGAGGGTAGGTACTCATCGAATCTAGCAAAAATGCAGATTCGTACCGGGTGGGGGTAGGTACCCACCAAAGCCTTATAAAATAAGGTTTATACTGGATGAGGGTAGGTACTCATCGAATCTAGCAAAATGCGGATTCGTACCAGGTGGGGGTAGGTACCCATCGAGCCTTATAAAATAAGGTTTATACCGGATGAGGGTAGGTACTCATCGAATCTAGCAAAAATGCATATTCGTACCGGTGGGGGTAGGTACCCACCGAGCCTTATAAAATAAAGTTTATACCGGATGAGGGTAGGTACTCATCGGAATCTAGCAAAATGCGGATTCGTACCGGGTGGGGGTAGGTACCCACCGAGCCTTATAAAATAAGGTTTATACCGGATGAGGGTAGGTACTCATCAGAATCTAGCAAAATGCAGATTCGTACCAGGTGGAGGTAGGTACTCACCAGAGCCTTATAAAATAAGGTTTATACCGGATGAGGGTAGGTACTGATCAGAATCTAGCAAAAAATGCAGATTCGTACCAGGTGGGGGTAGGTACCCACCAAAGCCTTATAAAATAAGGTTTGTACCAGATGAGGGTAGGTACTCATCAAAACTTAGCAGAATGCATTAGGTGGAGTAAAATACTCACCTAAGTATTACAAAAAAATGGGTTGCAAAGACCTTGCTTCTATTAGAGGATAGTTCAGTGTTGAGCACTTCGGAAGTAAGTACCCACAAGAGTTTAGCAAAATGCGAACTCATACCGGGTGAGGGTAGGTACTCACGAAAGCCTTGCAAAAACAAGGTTCATACCTAGTGGGGGTAGGTACCCACAAGAGTCTAGTGAAATACAGACTCATACTGGGTGAGGGTAAGTACTCACCAGAGCCTTATAAAGTAAGACTCGAACCAGATAGGGGTTTGTACCTATCAAAAATATTTATCATCCGGAGGATTAGCAAAGAAGCGTCTGAAGGATAACCGGGCAAAAGGGTTAACTCCTTCCCCTACTAACTAATCTTGTCGGTGTGTTAGGCCAACAAATTAGTCAGGCAGGTGAAGGGGGGGCAGCTGTAGACCCCTAATTTTTCCCGGTCTCTCAATAAAGGCTAAGGAGACTTCCTATGACAAAGCAAAGCTCGCCTGGAATCTCAATAAAGGCCAAGAAGACTTCCTATATGAAGATAAAGCTTCAACGGGTGTCTATAGGCATCAACCGACGTCGGAATAAAGAAAGGAAAGCTTCCCGGGGGTCCCAAAACACAAAAACTGGCCAAAACAGGTTGAGACCACCGTCCCAAAGTCGAGACGTCCGTCCCAAGCTACCCTGGCCAAGTGGGATGGTCGTCCCAAGTGAGACTGCCAGTCCCACCTTTCAGGGAGTCCCAACCTGTGTAAAAAATTTAGTTGGGACGGCCGTCCCAACCTAGACGACCGTCCCAACCCAGAGGCGCGTCTCAAAGTGTCAGGCTACGAAAAAATATAAATAGGAGGCTCATTTGCCACTGTTTCACACACCAGACAACTCCCAGTACTTGTCTTCTCTCCCTACTTCGAATGAACTCTCTGATTGCCTTTAAAAGGTAACAATCAGTTAAGGAATTACATTCCAGCATTCGATTCTTTTGTAAAATTTAGTAGAGTCAGTGTTGTATTCGGAGAGGAGAGTCTTTGTAGAGCGAAGGATTGCCAAAACGCATCCTCACGATTAAAGATTCGCAATACAAAGCTTGCTACGGAGGTTCTGTGCAATTCTCTTCTCTTTTACTATTTTTATTTATTGCTTTCTGTATGCAATAGTAAATAAATTCATGTAGATAACCATTATTAATATTATGCAATAAAATAGGGTAATAGCATAATTTCTCATAATCTTCACTTAATGAATGAATCCGTCATAGGGAACCCGAAAGGGGCGTTGTGGGGTGCTAAAATCTTCCCCACACGTAACTAACTCCCTTACCTAACTCTGGTTATAATGGCCAAGTTTGGTTTTTATTAAAATCAACGCCTTTTTATCCTTTTCCAATGTTTATGGTCAAAACATTGGTGGCGACTCCATAAGAACCCCTTTTCGAAAACCTTGCTTTTATTAGAGGATAGTTCAGTTGTTGAGCACCTCGGAAGCAATGAACATAATTTTAACATAAAACGCGAGTCTTAACCATCTTTTTCGCGACCGCTCGCATAAACGTTCGAGATGTCCCTGGACGTCAGAACGGACGGCGGCGACATGACCTTTGTCATACTTGTCAATCCGCGACAAGGAATGAACAAGTGTGCTAAGGTGTGATGGTGACCTTCGTTATATTTGTGATGGGGAAGGAACCATTATACCGAGGTGGGTATGATACCCTATAAAGCGTAAGCTTTAAGGAGGATACCAAAGTCATTGTCTTAAGACATATCCATCCCACACTATTCATTCATTTCAAATAAAAAATTTTAATTCATTTTGCATTCTAGAAAGTGGTTGGTCTTCTTCCTGTCCTCACTCACACGCAAAAGGCAAAGAGGATGGAGCAACTGGAAGAGCAAAATTGCAAGCTCACCGCTGAGCTTAACTCCATGAAAGAACAAAGGACGTAGTTAATGGAGTTAATGCGTCAGCAGAACTTACGCAAAGAGAGCCCTCACAATGACCACGCCTCACATCATGAGGAAGAGGAGGGCTCCGACCATGAGCTTGAACAAGGAGCTCACGTACAACCCAAAACGAGGGCAGTAATCATCCAACCTCCCGAAGTTTCCAAACAACAGATTTCTGCCCTAGAAGAGAGGTTAAGGGCTATGGAGGCATATAATTTTGATGTGAAAGAGGTGGCCGACATGTGCCTCGTTAAGAATATCCAATTCTCTCCCAAGTTTAAGGTCCCAGATTTTCCCAACTACATGGGAACGACTTGTCCCAAGGGCCATCTTAAAATGTACTGCCATAAGATGGTTGCACATGCCAATAATGAGAAACTCCTGATCCACTGCTTTTAGGAGAGCTTGGTCGATTCGGCCTTGAGTTGGTATATGCAGTTGGAAGGGGGACAAGTCCAAACCTGGAGATAGCTGGCAAACGCCTTCCTTCGTCGTTACAAGTACAACATTGATATGACTCCAGATAGGTAGGATCTACAAGCTTTGAGTAAGAGGAACAATGAATCCTTTAAAGCATATGCTCAGTGTTGGAGGGAGTTGGCCACCCAAGTAGAGCCTCCATTATCAGATAAGGAAACCACATCCATGTTCATCAACTCGCTGACGGGTCCCTATTATGATAAGATGATAGGGAATACGTCAACCCTCTTTGCGGATATGGTGACCATCGGTGAAAGAGTGGAGCAGGGACTGATGAGTTGGAGGATTACACAACCTCCCTCATCCAATGCATCATTCAAGAAGTTCCTTAGCAAGAAGGAGGAGAGAAGCGTGAATGCCATCAACCTTGCTACTCCTTCTTCCTCTTCACGACCAGCTAGGAAGTTGAGGAATCAAGAGAGAAAATTTACTCCCCTTCCAACTTCATTGGAGTCTGCTGACAAAGCTGGTATCCCTGATTGGTACAAGTCGAACGAAGAATGTGATTACCACTCAGGCGCTCCTGGGCATTCCATGGAGAATTGTATGACCTTAAAGTATAAGGTCCAAAAGTTGTTGAATGTCGGGTGGATCATGTTTGACAATCCCACTCTTAATATGGACGCCCAGCCTCCATCACAACCAGAATAGTGGGGTTGGACAAGAGAAGGCCAGCTGATTAGGGCTCCTTATGTTAACATTCATTTTTTAGCTTCCAGTGTATCTCTCGCGGTCCTTGCTCGTGGCCGCGAGATCTTTGATTAAAAGGGCTTTGTGAATATTTCTCTTTTATCAATACAATGAGGAATTTGTGCAACATTCATATTCTTTTCATTCTTTTCTCCCTCATTATTATTTCAAAATAAATGATAATAAATTCTAAGCCTAAACAGAACCTAAAATAAAAACAATCATGTATGTGATCGATGAATCTCTGTGGGATCCGAAAGCCGAATGTGAATGGATTGAGTCAGACAGTGAGAAGGGGACCGTCTCCCCGGACATGCATAGGCTGCTAAAAAAGAGAAGCTCGATCTATACAGCCCTATTAAAAAGAAACTAAGGCCATCAATTTGGGGGCAAGGAAAGGATAAAAAGGAAATGAGCATTAATACCCAAATTGATGATAACGTCAGGGAAGGTTTAGTACAATTATTAAGGGAGTATATGGATGCATGCGCATGGTCCTACCATGAAATGCCAAGACATAGGAATCCAACATCATAATTCCTCTCCCTACCAACCTAAGATGAATGGTGCAGTAAAGACAGCCAATTAGAACATCAAGAGGATCATCCCAAAGATGGTCAAATCCTGCAATGATTGTAGACCCCTAATTTTGGCCGGTCTCTCAATAAAGGTTAAGGAGACTTCCTACAATAAGATAAAGCTCGCCTGACATCTCAATAAAGGCCAAGAAGACTTCCTATATGAAGATAAAGCTTCAACGGGTGTCTATCTGCATCAACCGACGTCCGAATAAAGAAAGGAAAGCTTCCTGGGCGTCCCAGAACACCAAAACTGGCAAAAACAAGTTGAGACAGTCATCCCAAATGTGAGACGGCCATCCCAAGCTGCCCTGGCCAAGTGGGACGGCCGTCCCAAGTGAGACTGCCCGTCCCACTCTTCAAGGGGTGGACCCAAAGGTAAAAAATTCAAGTGGGACGGCCGTCCCAACCCAGATGGCCGTCCCAAATTGCCAGGTTGCGAAAAACTATAAAGAGGAGGCTCATTTGCCACTGTTTCACACACCAGACAACTCCCAGTACTTGTCTTCTCTTCCTACTTCGAATGAACTCGCTGATTGCCTAAATAAGGTAACAATCAGTTAAGGAATTATATTCTGGCATTCGATTCTTCTTTAAAAATTTAGTCGAGTCGATCTGGTATTCGGAGAGGAGAGTCTTTGTAGAGCGGGGGATTGCCAAAACGCATCCTCACAGTTAAAAGATTCGCAATACAAAGCTTGCTACGGAGGTTCTTTTCAATTCTCTTCTCTTTTACTGCTTTATTTATTGCTTTATGTATGCAATATGAAATAAAGTCATGTAGATAGCCATTTCTAATATTATGTAAATAAAATAGGGTAATCGTGTAATTTCGCGTAATCTTCACTTAAATGAATTAATCCGTCATAGGGAACCCGAAAGGGGCGTTGTGGGGTGCTAACACCTTCCCCACACGTAACTAACTCCCTTACCCAACTCTGGTTATAATGGCCAAGTTTGGTTTTTATTAAAATCAATGCCTTTTTATCCTTTTCCAATGTTTACGGTCAAAACATTGGTGGCGACTCCATAAGAACCCCTTTTCGAAAACCTTGCTAGGGTCCTGGGCATCCTGGGCAAAAGTTAGGGTCCACACACCTCGCTAGGGTACACCCTAGGCAAAAGCTAGAGGCTTCAAAAAAAAATCCCCTAAGAGCAATGGTTGGCTTAGCCAAAAACTGAAAGGAGGTTAAGGTAACATCCTTCTAGAAGCAGGCAGCTTCGCATAGTCTTCACTCTGAGCTTGGGCATCTCAACTGAAGCAACTAGGAGAACCAAGGGGGCAGACATCATAGACATGATTGTTATAACCTACACAGTCTAGCCAACCTTTGCTTGCCATTCTTCTAAATTCCATTTGTAATCCTTTTGTAAAAATAATAAAGCTTTTGATCATGCATATTAATAAAGTTGTCTTTCAGATTTTTTCTTTTGAGCAGTTTATGAAATTGCCTTTATATTGATAAATCATAAATATGCATAGAGTCATTTTTGTCAAGAACAAATCATGCATCATGAAAAAGGAAGCATTGAAAAAGAAAAATGAAAATAAAAAGGAATAATGCCTGCTGGTGATTCTTAGGCAAAAGTTAGGGCAATTTGGTAGATCGAAAACCCGCAAAGGGCGGTCTAGGCAAAAGTTAAGGCACTCTAAAAAGGAAAAAGCCCGCTAAGATATCCTAGGAAAAAATTAAGGTAGCCCGCTAGATCGAAAACCCCAAAAAAAGGGAAATTTAGGCAAAATATAGGGCTTAACCAAAAAATAAATAAAAAAGGAGTCCATCAGCATAATCATGAAAAACCAATAGGAGAATGCCGGTCACTTTTCTAGATGCATCAAATAAATAAATAGATTGCATCCACACACAAGTAGTCACACGAAACGACTCTGTCAAAATTTAAAAAAATGAAAAAATAAAAATCTCTTTAAGAAAATACCAAAAAACAATAATCATGCATATAAGGAGACTAGACTCCATGTTTGTGATTGAAAACAGGAAGCACGAGAACCAAGCCTCCAAATAATGCTCTCCCTCAAGAAAAAGTTGTCACCAATAAGCCAACAACTCCAGAGCAAAATAAAAGCTTCCAGAAACCCAAATCTCCAACCATCCTTCCACCAAATAAAGAGAAGGCAATTTTTAAACCAAAAAAAAGAGCCGACAAAAAGGCCCAATCCCCAAAACGAATCCTCACCTACTTTAGAGGCAAATAAAAATATTTTCGCACGACTCAGCATTATCGCCACAATGAGTCATCAAGCATACTCATTCAAGTCTTCGCGACATTCCCCAAGGAAGAATAAAGGCGTCGCATCCGTCATCAAGCAATCAAGGAAGCAAACCTCCATAGCCCCAAGGGCTCCACAAAAGAAAAAGAAGGAAAAGAGAAAAAACCTTCATCCTTAGCGGATACTAAAAAGAGAAAAAGGGTCATGGAAACGGAAGGCCAAATAACTCCCCAAGTGGGTCATACAAAAAAGAAGAAAAATAGAGCAAATCAAGGGATCGGAAATCCCATTCCTCCCAGCAGAATAAGAGCTTTACAAAGCCAGCTCTCATCATCATCAATCAAGGAGCCAAGACTCCATTCCCAAAGATTGCCACAAAAAAGAGAAAAAACTTCATCCCCTGCAGATCCCCAAAGAAAAAGAAAAAGCCTGCGTGGATAAAAGAAACTAAAAGGTAAAAAGGCACACACATTATCCCCATAAACAGAAGCCAAATTTCAAGATCGCAAGAAAAAAGAAATAAATCGTGAAAAAAGGTGAAATTAAAAGAATTCCTATCCCCCAGCGGAATAAGAGCGTCGGTAAAGCCCACTGATACCCATAGCAAACAAGGAGTCAAAAACTTCATCCCCTAAGAGGAAATTCAAAATTAGATCCCCAGGGAGTCAACCAATTTCCCTGGTGGATCGCCAAAAAGAAAAGAACATACCCCTAGTGAGCCTATTGTAAAGGGAATCTTCAAATTCATATCCTCGGTGAGTCGTTCGTCTATGCATAGGCAAGACCTGGCAAGCAAAAGCCAACATCCATGAAGGGAATATCAGCCTAGTCAGAGGCAAAACAATGGAACTAAAAGTCTTCACTTCCGATGAAGTATTTGCCTACTCAAAGGCATCGTCAAAAATCAACGAATCTCCAGTAGATCCCTTCCTACATCAGAGGCAATTATCAAGAATCCCCGGCAACCAACAAAGCCTGACAACTATTAGAAAGGCCAAAAAAGAATCCTCAGCAAACCAACAAGCTGGATGGCTATCGAAAAAATCCTAAAAAGAATCAAGAATCCCCAGTGATCAACAAGCTGGATGGCTATCAAAAAATGTCAAAAACCAAAATCCTCGATGCACTGGATGACCACAGAAAAGCCAAAAACACAATACCTCAAATCACTAAAACTACTTCCCATGGAGCCAGCGCATGAGCAAGAGCAGTAAGCTGCCACCACTTTCTTTATCTAAAGGGTCAGCCACCCCAATAAAAGGGGCATCCAGAAGACAGAGTTCTGTACACATCTGTTGAAGGGTCAGCCACCTCGTCGAAGGAGCATCCAAAGGAAGAGCCTTTCAAAGAAGACTCATACCCGATGGGGGGAGTTCATACCCATCAAACCACATACATCATCTGAAGGATCAGCTTCGTTGCAAAGGAGTATCCTGAAGACAATATCTTCATATCCACCGTCAGAAGGATCAGCTCTGCAGCAAAGGGGTATCCTGATGACAGAACTTACATACATCGTCTGAAGGATCAACTCCGCTGCAAAGGAGTATCCTAAAGACAATATCTTCATATTCACCGTCAGAAGGATCAGCTTCATAGCAAAGGGGTATCCTGATGGCAGGACTTACATACATCATCTGAAGGATCAGCTCCGTTGCAAAGAAGTATCCTGAAGATAATACCTTCATATCCACTGTCGCCGTCGTCAAAAGAGGCGTCAGAGCGACGCGATGGTTTTGAAATGACTCGAATTTTTTTTGAAAGAAACGGTTCAACGCCTTTAGGTTGTCCGATAACCGGGTTGGACCTAAAGGCGAGGTTTTCGAATAGGTTCGAGTAGTCGCCATCAGTGTTTTAACCTTAAACACTGAAAAAGGTAAAAAAAGAAGAAGGAAGTGGTTTTAGAAAAAACCAACTTTGGCCATTACAACCAGAGTCGGGTAAGGGAGTTAGTTACGTGTGGGGAAGGTGTTAGCACCCCCACAACGCCACTTTTGGGTTCCCTATGATGGACTAACTTAGAAAATAAACACTTAAAGAAATTATGCTTTTACCCTATTATTTTATTTACTTGCAAAATTTAAATATCTACATGGCTCTATTATTTAATGCACATAAAGAAAGCGATAAAGAAAGCAATAAAAGAGACAGAGAATAGAGAAGTAACCTCCGAAGCAAGCTTTATATTAACTCTTCGAAAACGTGAGGACGCTTTTTGGCAGTCCCTGCACTCTACAAGCACGCTCCTCTCGTAAAATAAAGAAAAGTCACTCTACCGAGGGTCGGACGTCTCAAAAAGAGACTTCGTTAACCGATTTCAACCTTAACATAAATCAGAAAGCTCCCTCGAACCCGGGAATAATGCTCGGAGTCACTCTAAAGTGCCAAAGGCTTCCTAGAGAGTGGAGAAGTGAAAAAGGTGTGAAAAAATGGAGAAATGAGGCTCCTATTTATAGGGATCCGGGCTTGGAAAAGGTGGACGACCGTCTGGACAAAGCGGATGGCCATCCATGGCAAAAAGTGGCCATGGACGACCATCCATGTAGTGTGGACGGTCGTCCATGGCCTTAAAGTTGCCATGGACGGCCATCTGCCTGTTCTGGATGACCATCCGCTTATCCTGGACGGCCATCTGTTGTCTCCAACGAATCTCCCAATTTTTAATGCCTCTAAAAGCCCTTCCTATCCTAAATGGAACCTAGAACAAGCTACTAGGGACTTGATAAAGTCTTAACCATCTTTGAAATGGGCGATCTTCGGCTTTATTAGGGAGTCAGGCAAGATTTGGGGTCTACAACTGCCCCCCCTTTACCCGACCAATTGACCACGGGTTAACGGACCATGAGGTCAATTGGCAGGTGAAGGAGTTAACCCTCTTGTCGCCGCCTCCCCAAAGGGGGCGGTCGGAGCGACGCGATGGTTTTTTCGACCCTCTTTATTTTCGCGTTTTTTATTGGTGGTTACAACGCCTTTAGGTTGTCCGATAACCGGGCTAACCTAGGGGCGAGGTTTTCGAAAGTATCCCTGGTTTGTCCGATAACCGGGCTAACCCAGGGACTTATTTAATTTGGGTTCTATGGAGTCGCCACCGATATTTTTACCATAAACATCAGAAAAGGGGTTTTAAAAAGGCATTAGTTTTCGAAAACCAACTTTGGTCATTAGAACCCGAGTTGGGTAAGGGAGTTAGTTACGTGTAAAGGAAGTGTTAGTTCCTTTACGACGCCCCTTTCGGGTTCCCTATGATAGGCCGGCTACCTTGAATAATAAATAATTAAACTGGAAAAATGCGCTTTTACCCTTTTATTATGCGGAATTTAAGTTTATGACTACATGGCCCTAGCTTCTATTGCGTAATTTAAATGACAGTAATAAAAATAGAGAGGGAGAATATGCACCTCCAAAGCAAGCTTTTATATCTCTTTAAAGAGAGGGTGCGTTTTGGCAACCCTTCACTCTACAACTCTCAGAAACTCCGGAAATGCCTCGGAGGGATTCTAAAGAAGATTTAGAACGCTGAGTTTATGCCTAGAGACACTCAGAAACTCCGGAAATGCCTTGGAGGGATTCTTAGAGAGAGAAAGTCTAGAGAGAAGGGAGAGCTATGTTGATTCTGTGTGGAAATGGGGGGGGGGAGGACCCCTATTTATAGTTTTTCGCGCCTGACAGGTCGAGACCGCCGTCCCCTCTGACAGGGTCGAGACCGCCATCTGGAAAGTCCAGACCGCCGTCTCGTTCATGGCAGAGGGTCGAGACCGCCGTCTGGATAATCCAGACCGCCGTCTCGACTGGGCAGGAATCGAGACCGCCATCTGGGAAACCCAGACCGCCGTCTCGACTTTGCAGGTGACGAGACCACCGTCTGGACAATCGAGATGGCAGTCTCGTCCTGGCGTTGAGACGAGACGGCGGTCTGGTCCTTCCAGACGGCGGTCTCGTCCCTTCAGGGCGAGAACTTTATTTTCGGGCCAAAAAACCTTCCTATCTTGGTACGGGAGCCTAATAGTCTCTCCTAATGGCTTGTTAGGCTTCAGCCGTCTTCAAATAGAAAGCTTTCTGACTTTATTTGGAGGTCGGGCAAGATCTGGGGTCTACAGCTGCCCCCCCCTTTACCCGATCAGTCGACTGCTGGCCTTTTGTGCTGAGGTGATCGACTGGAGGGTAAAGGAGTTGACCCTCTTGCCCGGTTTCCCTTCAGATACTCCGTCTTTGCGGCGGATGATCTTCTGGGGAGATGTTGTGTTGTGCGCCTCTGGGATGCTCCTTTGACGCGGTAGCTGACCCCTTCGGCTGATGACTATGAACCCCCATCTGGTTTGACGAGTATGAACCCTCGCCTGGTAAGCCCCCTTTTGTAAGGCCTGATGAGTACACACCCCCATCTGGTGTTTGACGAGTATGAACCCCCGTCTGGTAAGCCTTCTTCTGTAAGGCCTGATGAGTACGCACCCCCATCTGGTGGTTAAGCCTCCGGATGCTCCATCTTGCGGTAGCTGATCCTTTGGCCGTGGTGGCGGCTTACTGATTCTGACCATGCGCCGGCGTGAAACCTTGGGATGCTCCTTCGACGCGGTAGCTGATCCCTTGGCTGACGAGTATGAACCCCCGTCTGGTTATGTGCCTCTGGATGCCCCTTCTTGCGGTAGCCGATCCTTTGGCAATGGTGGCGGCTTACTGATTCTGATCATGCGCCGGCGTGAAACCTTGGGATGCTCCTTTGACGCGGTAGCTGACCCCTTGGCTGACGAGTATGAACCCCCGTCTGGTTATGTGCCTCTGGATGCCCCTTCTTGTGGTAGCTGATCCTTTGGCAATGGTGGCGGCTTACTGATTCTGATCATGCGCCGTCTTCCTGGAGAGTGATTTTTTGTGTTTGTGGTTTTGGACCTTTCTGGAATGGTCATCCGGGCTGTGCCGGGGATCTGGTTTGTTGTTCATCCAGCTCCATTGGTTGCTGGGGATTTTTGCTTTTAACTTTTGTGGTGTTTATCCAACTCTTGCTGGCTGGTCGGGTTTTCTTTGTTTTGTTCGACTTTTGCTTGATAGTCGAAATTTTGTTTGGTTAAGGTAGTTGTTTTAATCCTGCCTTTTTTCTCGCGGTTTTATCTTTTTTTTCTCGCGATTTTGGATTCTGGCTTTTTATTGAGCGTGTGCCTTTTTCTTTTTTTTTTTTTTTTAAGCTTCTTCTTTTTTGTTATGCTGGCTTTTGCAAAAGAAGACAAAGGATGCGGGAAATAAAATTTTATTCATAGGAAATTTTATTACAGAGACTTTTATTTTAACCAGTACAGTCCCTAAGAGTCATCATCATCAGAAGGGGTGCGGTGGGGAAAATGTTTATACATGTGGTAGCGGAAGTCGATTTCTTCCTGGATTTCATCGTTGTAATCCTCCTGGAACGTCGTCCACTCCTGCTGCATCCTCTGCTGCTCTTGGCGGATCTCATCTTGGCCCTCTTGAAAGGCCTATTGGTGAACGTCTTGGACTCCGCGCCACCGGGTCTGCTCGCTCTTGCCATATCGCCATTTGGCCGATCTGGCGGCTCGAATCGTTCTTCTCGCCATATCGCCATTTGGCCGACCAGCCGTCAGACGTTTCATGTGGCCGGTGCATGCCAAGAAAGTCCTCTCGCGGTACCTGGCTGGGTGGTCAGCGTCGCTGCCGCCGCTGAGCTGGAGATGTGGGCGATCTCCGTGATCGCCACTATTCCCCGGAGGTCCACCAAAGTCTGCAGGATGCAGTGGCGAATCCGATCTCCGACGTATCAAGATCCCCATGGCCGACCCGCTGATTGCCCGTTGACGGGCTCTCGGTCGCAGACAGAAGCGCCTCTTCCGGCCGGCACCCCATTCTTCCGCAGAGGGGTGATGAGGGGAGCCACAAGGATGGCCCC
>OY731403.1:77781521-77819021 GCA_963425845.1 Sphenostylis stenocarpa
TTTGGTCTTTTAATCGATTAAACCCGTGGCTTTTTGATAAATATGAGTTTTTGAAGCTTCTAAAGAGTAGACTATGTACCGGTTATCTTAGACTCTAATATTACAGACTCAAACTCATCAAAACAGAGTTATTACACAAGAATACAAGTCTTCAACTCTCTAAGTTCTTTGTTCTTGAATCATCATCAAAATCAACAAGCTTCATGTCCATGTAAGTTCAACATCAAGTCCTTGTATGTTCAACAAAGGTGCCCCCATTATAGGGTCCCCTTGATCTTTCAGTCTTCGAACCATGCATGGATCTCCGTGTCGATGTCCTTAAGCAAGAGAGGAGAGTTATCACTGTTGACAATTCAAGGACTTGATGTTGCACTTGATGAATATGAAGAATGGATTTTGATGATGATCCAAGAACTAAAGACTTAGAATATTGAAGATTGAAGATTGGTGATAATTGTATTGTAATAACTCTGATTTATTTAAGATTGAGTCTGTATTTTTAGAGTCTAAGATAGCCGGTACATAGTCTGTAACTTAGAAGCTTCAAAAAGCTCAAATTTATCATTCAGGCTCGGGTTTAATCGATTATATAGGTAAATAATCGATTAAAACAGTGAGAAAACACTTTCTATACAAACTCACTGTTTTAATCGATTAAAACAGCAAAAGAATCGATTGTTTTGTACCTGTCCGTACAGATAATCGATTATTTCACCAAATAATCGATTATTCCAGAGAGGGTTGGGTTCTGAAGTATTTGGCTCTGTTTTAATCGATTATTACTCCAAATAATCGATTATTTCAGTCTGTTTTTCAAATTAAATTTCAAATTAACCCTATTTTCGAAAACCCAATTACCAAGAACCCTAGTTTCGAAATCCTCAATTCCTAAACCCTAATTTCCCTACTTAAACTCTGCTTTAGCACTCGGAAACGATGAACAACTAAAGAACAACTCTTTCCATACAAAAGTTAAGTGCTGTGAGTGCCAGAGAACTGTTTGTTGCAAGGAAAGGGGGCTTTTGGAAACTCGGTGTGAGGCTAGAAGCGATAAGAATCACTAAGTGGAGTTCTTAGTGGATTGAGTGCTGTGCCGTCTCCGGGGAAAGCTGTTCTTCGGGGCTTTTGGAAACTTGGTGTGAGGCTAGAAGCGATAAGAATCACTAAGTGGAGTTCTTAGTGGATTGTGTGCTGTGCCGTCTCCAGGGAAAGCTGTTTATCATCTCTTGTGGATTTCAAGAGAGGTTTTATCTTTAACTTTATCTTTTTCATTATAATTTGTGTTGTAACAACTTTGTTCTTAGTGACAGCGTTAATCCTCTTTTGAGTGATTAGCAACTCGGACGTAGGGTCTTTTGATCCGAACCAGTATAAACCTACCGTGTAATCTTCTCTACTCTTCTCTATTTACATTTACGCAGCTTTTTAATCGGTAAAATTTGGGGAAATTTTGAAAACCTAATTTTTATTAAGAAACCAATTCACCCCCCCTCTTGGTTTTTGTCCGACCACGCGAACATTCCGCTGCGCGATTCTAACAATCACCTTGAGTGGTGGTTTTCGACAACGACCTGTAGGCTAATTGAGGCCATTACTACGATCAATCGTACCTACCACCCACTCCCTAAGTTCATCTCTCATGCCCCCGGGTATAGGGGGGTTGTTGTGTGCAAATGTTTGTGTACAATTGTTATTTCAAACAATTGCAAAAAAATAAACATACAATAGTTATTAAAGCCATAGAATAAAGTATGTTATAAATACAAGGAAGGATAAAAGCATAATTTCAAATCATTATTTATTTGAATTAGTCCATCACTAAATGGGATCAACTCTCTAGCTTCCCTAGCAGAGTAGCCATCTGTCGCTGCCGTCAAAAGAGACGGTCGGAGCAACGCGATGGTTTTGATGATTCGCGTTTTCTAAAGAAGTGGTCAACGCTTTTAGGTTGTTCATAACCGGGTTGAACCTAAAAGCGAGGTTTTCGTAAAGGGTTCTATGGAGTCGTCAGCGATGTTTATACAATAAACATTGGAAAAGGAAGAAAAGAAGACGTTGGTTTAGAAAAACCAACTTTGGCCGTTACAGCCAAAGTTGGGTAAGGGAGTTAGTTACGTGTGGGGAAGGTGTTAGCACTCCACAACGCTCCTTTAGGGTTCCCTATAATGGACTAATTCATATAATAAAGACTAAGAAAAATTATGCTTCTACCCTATTTATTTATCTACTTTACAAAATTGTAAATATCTACATGGACCTAGTATATAATGCATACAAGGAAAGCAGTAAAAGAGAGAGAATAGAGAAAAGAACCTCCGAAGCGAGCTTTCTATTAACTCTTCAAACTTGAGGACGTTTTTTGGCAATCCCCTCGCTCTACAAGCGCGCTCCTCACCAGCAAAAGAGAAAATACCTTCCCACCGAGTGTCGGATGTCTCAAAAGGAGACTTCCTTAACTAATTTCTACTTTAAATGGAAATCAGAAAGCTTACTCGAACTCTGGAAAGTGTTCAGAGTTATCCCGAAGTCTTAGGAGAGCTTCTAGGTTGAGGGAAGGGTGTGAGAGTGTATCGAATGAGGCAAATGGGAGTCCTATTTATAGGGAACCGAGCCAGGAAAAGTGGATGACAATCTGGCTTAAGTGGACGACCGTCCATGGCCAACAATGAGCATGGACAACGTCTATTTAACATGGACAGTCGTCCATGGTTGAAAATAGGCATGGACGATCGTCTGGTTAGCCTGAACGACCATTCGATGTTCCCAACAAAAATTTCCAATTTTTTTTCTCAGAAAACCCTCCTTATCTTAAATGGAACCTAGAAAAAGCTGTTAGGGACTTATCAAAGTCTTAACTATCTTCGAAATGGATGATTTCTGAATTTATTGCTAGGCCGGACAAGATTTGGGGTCTATAATTATCATCATTAATAAACTTTGTTAGACTACAAAAATGTAGGGGACGAGTCTATGATCTCTCTTCAATAATGTGTCCTCTATATTTACATTAGACACCTCTTCTGAATGCTTCTTAGTTGAAACTTGTATGTTCTATTCTTCCTCATCTCAACTCGAACAATCAACCGCCCCGAGCTTGTCCTTCAATTATAGTACTTTGTCTTTCATGAAAACTGAGTATCCTCTCTCCATTAGTTGTCCCATACTTAAAAGATTACTCCTAAGATTTGGAACAAATAACATATCTCAGATTAACCCGATTAGGCCATCCCTATGTAAGAAACAAATAATACCTCAGCCTTTTACCAAGATCTTTGAAGCATCTCCAAAAGACACATGATCACCCTCATCTTTTTGCAATTCGCTAAATAGATGCTCGTCCCCACACATATGGTTACTTGCACCCGTATACAGATACTATACTAAGTTTTGATTGATATCTTCTCGAACTCATTACTACTATTTCCCAAGTTTTAATATGCTCCCATGTGTACTGTCGAGTTGTAATAAGCAACCTTGTAATTTGTCAAGTTGTGATCGGCCATCAATAGTATTTCTTATTCAGCTTCTATCTCCTCTGCAAGATAGGTCTCTCCCACCTTTTCTTCATCTTGACATTCTTTCCCAAAATACCCTTCCTTACCACAATTGTAACACTTGTCCGAGTAACAATCTTTTGAATAGTGGTCATATTTGTCACACTTTAAGCACTTAAATTTGATTGACTCATCAACCAACCTCCTCTCCGACCACATCCTCTACCACACTAATTTTGCTTATCTCCTTCTTTCTTCTCAAGACCTCACCCACCTCGACCTCGACCACTATGTCCTCTCTTCTTGCTCGACTGTTTTGAGAATAGAGAATTTTTTTTCTTTCATAGTTATCTTGCTCTAGAGTGCTTGAACTATTGTCTCCTCCTTTTTTTTTTCTTCTTCCGAGACTCATGATCTCTAATATAATCAACCAGCTCTCGTACCATGAGCTCGGCAAATAAGTTCTTTAATTCTTCTATCGAGTGCACTTTATTCTCAAAGTCATTAGTTAACAACCTCAAGATCTTCTATAGAACATGGGATTCAAAAAACGTTTCTCTTAGAATCGCGCAGCAGAATATTTGCGTTTATGGACAAAAACCAAGAGGGGGGGGGGGTGAATTGGTTTCTTAAACAAAAATTAGGGTTTTAAAATTTTTCCAAATTTCACCGATTAAAATGTTGTGTAAAGTAAATAGAGAAGGGATAGAAGATTACACAGTTGATTTATACTGGTTCGGATCAAAAGACCCTACGTCCAATTGTTAATCACTCAAAAAGAGGATTAACGCTATCACTATAATCATAGTTTACAAACAGATTACAAATGAAAAGATAAGGTAAAGAAAACACCTCTCTTGAGTCACACAAGAGATGAACACCTCCTTTGAATCCACAAAGGATGAAGAACAACTTTCCCTAGAGATGGCACAACACACAATCCACCAAGAAACCCACTCAGTGATTCTTATCGCTTCTAGCCCACACTAGGTTTCAAAAGCCCCTTTTTCTTCCCTACAAACAATTCTCTAGCAGTCACAGCTCTTAACTTTTGTATGAAAAAGGTTGTTCAATTTAGAGAGAGCCTTAGAAAACGTTAAGTAGGGAGAATAAGGTCTGGGAATTGGGGATTTTCGAAACTTGATGAATTGGGAATAGGGTTTTCGAAACTTGGTCCAATTTTGAATTTCAAAACACATAATAGACCTAAATAATCGATTATCTTAAATGTTAATCGATTATTCTAGAGTAATTCTCGCAGAAAAGCAATACAGGGCCAGATAACCGATTAACAGCCCATTTAATCGATTATTTTGCCCAGTTAATCGATTAACAACCCATTTAATCGATTAATCCAGTGAGCATATACTGAAAATAGTTTTCTTTCTGTAATAATCGATTATCCTGTGGTTTAATCGATTATTCCAGTAACTTTTTTATAAAAATGAGTTTTTAGAGCTTTTAAAGAGTGGTCTATGTGCTGGCTATCTGTCACAAACATAAAAACAGAGTTATTACATAACATTATAAGTCTTCAAATCTTTAAGTCCTTTATTCTTGAATCATCATCAAAATCTATAAGCTTCATATCCTTGTATGTTCAACAATCTTCCCCTTTTTGATAATGATCAAAATTTCCTTTAAAGCCCTTTGTAATAACCTGTTTTATCTGTCACAGCTAACAAAAACATTAAACATACCGGACAACATTTAAATATAATAAACATAAAAGGCTTTAAATAATTTCTCCCCCTATTTTGATTATGATAAAAAATGAAAGCTCCCCCTCAATAAGTGCATAATATAGAAAATAGCTCCCCCTCAAACAAAGCAAAAATACCATTTTTATTCCATAAATCAAATTAATTACAAACAAGAAGATATGTTGAAGAGATTAAAACTCTTCACTTTCATCACTGTTAAATTGGGCATCAAATCTATCTTCTAAGTTACGAACTCTATCATCTACATCCGAAATACGGCGAATGATTTCCTGATGTTGTTCTTGAGAGATAGTGAAGACCTCTTGCATTCTTTGATTCATATCAAACAACATATCTTCCAAAGACGGACGGGATGTAGGATGAGCAGATGATGTCTGTAGACCCCTAATTTTGCCCGGCCTCTCAAAATAAAAGCTAGAGGAACTTCGCCCGAAGATGGAGTTCATCCGGCTTCCCAAAACCGAGGAAACCTCCTGCAACAACACGGAGCTTGCTCATCTGCACGATAAAAGTTAAAAAGACCTCGTACAAACAAAGGAAAAGTTCGCCTGGCATCTTAATGAAGGCCAGGAAGACTTCCTACATGAAGATAAAGCTTCAACGGGCATATATCGGCATCAATCCACGTCCGAAACAGGAAAGGAAAGCTTCCCGGGGGTCCCAGAACGCGAAAGCTGGACAAAACAGGCCGAGACCACCGTCCCGTAGTTGGGACGACTGTTAACTGGCCCAGAACAAGTGGGACACGCGTCCCAGATGTGGGACGGCCGTCCCAAACGTCAGGGGTCTCAGCCTTTGTAAAATTTCATTTGGGACGGCCGTCCCAACCCAGACGGCCGTCCCAAAGTTCCAGGCAGCGAAAAAACTATAAATAGGAGGTTCATTTGTCATTCTCCACACACCAGACAACTCAGAGACTTGTCTTCTTCTCTCCCTCTCTCGAATGATCTTTCTGATTGCCTTTAAAAGGTAACAATCAGTTAAGGAATTTGTATTCCGGCATTCGATTCTTCTAGAAAATTTAGTCGAGTCGAGTCTGTAATCGAGAGGAGAGAACAATTGTAGAGCGAAGGACTGCCGAAACGCGTCCTCTTTGTACAAGAATCATAATATAAAGCTTGCTACGGAGGTTTTTCTCAATTCTCTTCTTCTTTACTGCATTATTTATTGTTTTTTGTATGCAATGTAGATACATCATGTAGATAACCATATCTAAATAACTGTACGAATAAAATAGGGTAAATGCGTAATTTCTCATAATCTTCACTTAATGAATAAATCCGTCATAGGGAACCCGAAAGGGGCGTTGTGGGGGTGCTAATACCTTCCCCACACGTAACTAACTCCCTTACCCAACTCTGGTTATAATGGCCAAGTTGGTTTTTAATAAAATCAACGCCTTTTTTCCTTTTCCAATGTTTACGGTCAAAACATTGGTGGCGACTCAAAAGAACCCCTTTTCGAAAACCTTGCTTCTATTAGAGGATAGTTCGGTGTTGAGCACCTCGGAAGCAATGAACACAATTTTAACAAAAAACGCGAGTCTCAACCATCTATTCGCGACCGCTCGCATAAACGTTCGAGACGTCCCCAGGACGTCGGAACGGACGGCGGCGACAGATGGCGACTCCACTGGGGAAGTCCGAGAGTTGATCCCATTTAGTGACGGATAAATTCAAACTAAGCAAAGATTTGAAATTACGCCTTTACCCTTACGTATGTTTTTATTGTATGGCTTTAAATAAGCTGGCTGTATGATTATTTACGCAATTGTTTGAAATATAAATTGCACACAAAAACCCTTGCACACAACAGTCCCTCTATACCGGGGGCAAGAGTGAATACCTATAGGGAGTGGGTGGCGGATACGATCGGTTAGTTGGCACACGGGGCTACTACCGTTGTCGGAAAACCACCAACTCAAGGTGATAACTCTCTTCTTTTGGTCTAAGGGTGTCGCCACGGAGTTCCGTGCATGACCCGAGGATTGAGAGATTGAGAGGTCCCTATAATGGGGGCACCTTGGGGACCTTTGGCCTGGTGAGAACAGTTAGAACCACCTAAACCAAGCACGTTTCTGCAGGAAAACCCTACCTCGTGATTAAATAAGCGTGGCTCTGCTCGTGGATGTATGAATTGTGTGTGCATACGTTTGCTGCATTTGTATTGATGCATTAGCATAGGGTAATCATACAACAAACAAAAAAAATGAAAAACCCTAAAAATCACAAAAAGCGAAAAGATAAAAGACTTTTATCTCGGACAGTCTTTAATTAAGCTAGCCTGGTTTCAGGTTCTTTGTAAGCTAAGTAGCCACGTTGACCGACAGAAGAGATAAAGGGTCATAAAAAAAATATAAAAACAATTTAAAGCCATAAAAATACCTTTTTACAAAATTCTTGGCAAAGTCGTATCATTCATACCACATCATCCAATAAGTGGTAAAACCAAGAGAGAAAATAAATGCACTAAGAAAAGTCTGCATAAACATCATTATAATAAATCTCTCATACATAAACACATTCATTCTAGGATACACCAATCATTTAAAAAACTATAATAAAATTGTTAAAATCATTTAGAAAGTGGCTGGTCTTCGCCAGTCCTCACTCGTGCTCGAGAAAGCCAAGAAGATGGAACATCCGGAAGAACAAAATAAAAAGCTTACTACTTGAACTTAACACGGCTGAAAGAGCAAATGACGCAAATATTGGAAATGATGCGTCGGCGAGAATATCCATAAAGAAGGTCCTCAAAGCGAACAGGCCTCTCACCAAGAAGAAGAGGAGGAACCCAAGGTCGAGCATGACCAATCCGGTGCAAGGGCGGTACATATCCAGATTCGGAAGTATCAAAACAACGGCTTACTGCCCTTGAGGAGAGATTAAGAGCCATGGAAGGGCATAATTTTGATGTCAAAGAGGCGGGTGATATGTGCCTCGTCAAAAATATCCAATTCCCTAACAAATTCAAAGCTCCGGATTTCCCAAAATACATGGGACTAACCTGCCCCAAAAGCCATCTTACAATGTATTGCTAGTAAGATGGCTGCATATGCTTGATAATGAAAAACTCCTGATCCACTTGCTTTCAGGAGAGCTTGGCTGAATCGAGCTCTAAGCTGGTATATGCAGCTGGAAGGGAACCAAATCCAAACACTGGAGACATCGCGAGATGCTTTCCTTCGTCGCTACAAATACAATATTGATCGACCCCTGAAAGAGCGAGATCTACAACTATTAAGCAAGAAAGACGATGAATCCTTCAAAGCATATGCCCAAAGATGGAGGGAATTGGCGGCACAAGTGGAACCTCCTCTATCAGACAAAGAGACTACATCCATGTTCATCAATTCTACTGACGGGTCCCTATTATGACAAAATGATAGGGAACACATCAACACTCTTCGCGAATGTAGTCATTATAGGAGAAAGAGTAGAACAAGGCCTGAAGAGCGGAAGAATTGCACAGCAGAACTCCTCCAACTCTTCTACTCAATTCATTAAAAAGAGCTTCGGAAAAAGAAGGAGGGAACCGTAAATGCAATCAACTTGGCCAATCCTTCTTCTTCCTCTCGACAAACCAAGTCGCGTAGGTCGGAAAGGAAGTTCACCCCAATACCCACTTCCTATGCAAGCTCTGTTGTTAAAATTACTAGATGCTAAACTCCTCGTACGCGTCCCTCCCAAGAAGATGGAGCCACCCTATCCAGAATGGTATAAGCCAAACGAAAAATGCAATTATCATTCGGACGCTCCAGGACATTCATGTAGATAAGCTGCATGGCTTTAAAGCATAAGGTCCAAGATTTAATAGATGCGGGATGGATTACCTTTGACGCATCTACTCCAAAGGTGGACGACCAGCCCTTATCAAAGCCCGAGTAAAAGACGGGATAAGGGAGACCGGCAGATTAGGGCTCATCATTTTTACCATTTTTTGCAATAAACATAAAGAAATAATAAAAGCTTCAGATGTATTTCTCGTGATCCTTGCCCATGATCACGAGATTTTTGGTTAAATTGGGCTTTGTAAATATTTTCTTCTATCAATACAATGAGGCATTTTTTTTAATATCCATATTCTCTTTCATTCTTTTCTCTCTCATACATCTAATAAAGGAATCTAAAACAAAGCATAACCCATACGGTCATGTACGTGATTGAAAACTCCTTGGAAGATCCGAAAGCTGAAGACGAATGGATTGAGTCGAGACGGTGAGGAGGGGACCATTTCCCGGACATGCAAAGACTGTTAGAAAAAGAAGCTCAATCAATACAGCCCCATCGGGAGAAAAGCTGAGGCTATCAATTTGGGATCGAGAAGATGATAAGAAAGAAGTAAACATCGGTACCCAAATTAATAATGATGTCGGGGAAAGGTTAATACAATTACTAAGAGAATATATGGATGTGTTTGCTTGGTCCTACCATGATATGCACTGGGATTGACAAGAGCATAGTAGAGCATCGGTTACCACTAAAAGAGGGATTTCGGCCGTTAAGCAAAAACTCGGAAGAGTAAAACCAGAATGGTCCTTGAAAATTAAGGAAGAAGTAGAAAAACAGTTGGACGCCAATTTTCTAATTGTATCAAAATACCACTGAATGGTTGGCCAACATTGTGCCGAGTCATAAAGAAAAATGGAAAAATCAGAGTATGCGTAGATTACGGGGATTTAAACCGTGCAAGTCCAAAAGATGATTTTCCCTTACCACATATCGATATCTTTGGTAGATCATACCGCTACAAATACTCTCTATTCTTTCATGGATGGATATGCGGGGTATAACCAGATTAAATTGGCTGTCGAAGATAGAGAAAAAACTTCCTTCATTACGTCGTGGGGTACATTCTGCTATAGAGTGATGCCTTTTGGACTCAAGAACGCAGGGGCTACTTACCAAAGGGCTATGGTCACGCTATTTCATGATATGATTCACAAAGAAATCGAAGTATATGTGGATGATATGATCACCAAGTCCAAAAACGAAATAGATCACCTCCAATACTTAAAGAAGTTATTCAATCGACTTCGAAAATACCAGATTAAGCTCAACCGGCTAAATGCACATTCGGAGTACGATCAGGAAAACTCCTTGGGTTTATTGTTAGTAAAAGAGGAATTGAGGTGGACCCTGATAAAACAAAGGCAATCATAGAAATGCCCCCACCAAGGACGAGAAAAAGAAATCGAGAGGGTTCTTGGGCCGAATAAACTACATCGCACGGTTCATCGCGCAATTAACGGACAAGTGCACGCCTATCTTCAAGTTATTGCGTAAAAACCAACCGAAAGTTTGGAATGACGAATGTCAACAAGCTTTCGAAAAAATCAAAATGTGCCTAACCAATCCCCGATACTGGTACCACCTGTGGAAGGAAAGCCCCCGATTCTTTACCTTTCGGTACTCGACGAATCCATGGGATGTGTGCTCGGTCAACAAGATGATACGGGTAAAAAAGAACAAGCCATATATTACCTCGGTAAAAAATTTCTAAACTATGAGACCCGTTATACACCACTCGAAAAAACATGTTGTGCATTGGTGTGGGCAACTCAACGTCTTCGACAATATATGGTCGGACATACAACTTGGTTGATTTCCAAAATGGACCCAATCAAATATCTGTTTGAAAAACCCGTTTTGACCAGGAAGGATAGCCGGATGGCAGGTACTCTTATCGGAATTTGATATCGTTCATGTCACTCAAAAAGCTATCAAAGGAAGTCCTTTAGCGAGACTACCGGCACATGGACCAATAGACGAATATCAATCCTACAAGATGATTTTCCGAGATGAGCACATAATGCACATCCAACATGAAGAACTAGAGAATAATGAGTGGATCATGTTCTTCGATGGAGCTTCAAATTTACTAGGACACGGGATCGGAGCTATTTTAATATCTCCCGAAAAGAAGTATATCCCGATAATGACCAGATTAAACTTTGATTGCACAAACAATATGGCGAGAATACGAAGCTTGTGCTCTAGGTATTCAAGCGGCTTTGGATCATGGGGTAACTAGACTCAAAGTATTCGGTGACTCTTCCCTTGTTATTTACCAACTCAAGGGTGAATGGGAAACTAGAAATTCCAAGTTAATCCCTTATCTGGAACACATTCGTAACATGACTTCAAAAATGGAAAACATCGGCTTCGAGTATGTCCCTCGGGAAGACAACCAAATTGCAGATGCACTGGCAACATTATCATCCATGTTCACATTAGAACAAGAACATGAGATGCCCATCATCCAAGTCAAAAGGTACAATAAACAAGCCTTTTGTATGATGACAGACAGTGAAAAAGATGAAACCCCTTGGTATCATGACATAAGGTGATACTTGACAAAGGGTGAATACCCCGAGGGAATCAGTGACAATGATAAAAGGATTATTCGGAAGAGGGTCGTAGGGTTTATGTTGATAGGAGAAACCCTTTATAAAAAGAACTTTGACTCCACTTTGCTAAGATGCGTCAATCTCAAAGAATCCCAGAAACTGATTAGGGAAATACATGAAGGAGCCTTCGGGACGCACGCTCCAGGGCATATCATGGCTAGGAAAATCCTCAGGGCAGGATATTTTTGGTCCACAATGGAAAAAGACTGTCATCAGTATGCCAGAAAATGTCACAAGTGTCAAGTACATACGGACAACGTGCATGTTCCACCGGTACCTCTCAATGTTATGGCTATCCCATGGCCATTTGCCATGTGGGGCATGGATGTTATTGGTCCCATTGAACCTAAGGCATCCAATGGTCATCGATTTATTCTGGTGGCTATTGACTACTTCACTAAATGGGTAGAAGCTGCATCCTACGCACATGTGACTAAAAAGGTAGTGGTCACCTTTGTTCAAAAGAATATCATATGTCGATATGGTATCCCGCATCGTCTCATTACCGATAACGGGTCCAATTTGAATAATAAGATGATGGAAGAACTATGTCAAGATTTCAAAATTCAACACCATAATTCTTCTCCTTATCGGCCCAAAATGAATGGCGCGGTCGAAGCAGCCAATAAAAACATCAAGAAGATTGTTCAAAAGATGGTTAAAACCTATAGAGATTGGCATGAAATGTTACCTTTTGCTCTTCATGGTTATCGAACATCTGTACGGACTTCAACAGGGGCTACTCCATTTTCCCTGGTATATGGTGTGGAGGCCGTGTTACCAATAGAAGTCGAAATACCTTCCTTGCGAATCATAATGGAAGCAAAACTAACAGAAGCCGAATGGGTTCAAAGTCGATACGATCAATTAAACCTTATCGATGAAAAGCGGCTGAATGCTATATGTCATGGACAAGCCTATCAAAAGAAGATCAAAAAGGCTTATGATAAAAAGGTCCACCCTCATACTTATCAAGAAGGGGATCTAGTTATAAAGAAATTGCTTCCAGCCCAGAAGGATAAAATTGGAAAATGGGCAGCAAATTACGAAGGACCCTTTGTGGTCAAAAGAGCTTTCTCAGGAGGGGCACTTATCCTCACCAATATGGATGGAGAGGAACTTCGACACCCAATCAATTCAGACGCGGTGAAGAAGTATTATGCTTGAAGACATTGCTCATGACCCGTCAGGAATGAAAACCCGCAAAGGGCATCCCTGGGCAAAAGATAGGGTCCATATCCCTCGCTAGGATACGTCCTAGGCAAAAAGTAGAGGTAAAAAAAAAAAGTAAAAAAAAAAAAGAAACTAAGAGCAATGGTTACTTTAGTCGAAAACCGAAAAGGCGGCTAAAGTAACATTCTTCCAGAAGCAAGCGATCTGCATGGTCTTCACTCCGAGCTCGGGCATCTCAAGCTGAAGCAATTAGGAGAACCAGGGGCGAGATATCATGGACATGACTGTTTAAGCCTATACGGTATAGCCAACCATGACTACCCATTCTTCTAAATACCTTTTGTAATCCTTACGTAAAAGAAATAAACTTTTGCTCATTTATCAATAAAATTCCCTTTTATTTCCTTTCTCTTGACCAAATATTATGGAAATGCCTCTTTATTGATAAATCATAAATATGCGCAAAGACTTTTAATCAAAGATCAAGCATGCATCTAAAAAAGGGAAGCATAAAAAATAATAAAGGAATAAATGCCTGCTAGGATATTCTTAGGTAAAAACTAGGGTAGCCTGCTAGATCGCAAACCCCAAAAAGAACGGTCTAGGCAAAAGATAAGGCAAAAGCCCCCTAAGATATTCTAGGCAAAAATTAAGGCGGCCCGCTAGATTGAAAACCCGTAATGGGCGGTCTAGGCAAAAGATAGGGCTAAAACCAAAAGATGAGTAAAAGATGAGCCCATCATTAAGGTCATAAAAGAGGAGCCCATAGGCATATTCATAAGAAGCCAACGGGAGAAGGCCAATTACTTTCTAAATGCATACAAAAATAATAAATAAACAAATAGATTGCATTTAGGACATCCACACACAAAGTAGTTGCATAATACGACTTTGTCAAAATCAAGAAAAATAATTTTCTTCAAACAAGAATAATAAACATGCATATAAGGAGGATAGTCTCCATGCTTGTGATTGAAAATAGAAGGCGCCAAAATCCAGCCTCTAAATGAAAATCAAAATCGCGAAAGGCGAAATCAAAAACCATTTCAGCAGAATAAAGAGCTTCAAGGAAACCATAGCTCCAACCATTCAACCTTCTATACCAATAGAAGAAGGTACATCAAAAGAAAAGCCAACGGAAAGGCTTGAAAATCCCCAAAGAAGATCTTTGCCTACTCTAGAGGCAAAACAAAAATAATTACTCCATGACTCGGCATCATCATCACATGAGTCATCAAACCATAGTCATTTAAAGATCCGACCACTATCCTTCCATCCAAGGAAAAGGAAGTCATCAACCTTCTACACCAATAAAAGAAGGAGAAGAAAAGCCAATGGAAAAGGCTTGATCATCCTCAAGAGGATCCTTGCCTATTCAAAGGCGAGAAAAATACTCCACGACTCAACACCACCACATGAGTCATCAAACATAAATCATTTGAAGCCTCAATCAACATCCTTCCATCCAATGAAAGAAGGACACCATCAAATGAAAAAGCCAAATGGAAAGGCTTGACCATCCCCAAGAGGATCCTTGCCTACTCCAAAGGCAAAACAAAAGACTACCTCACGACTCGGCTTCATCACCACATGAGTCATCAAGCACACTCATGCAAGAGTCTCCGCTTCACTTCCCCGAAAAGGAGAATAAGGACTACACAAGAGTCCATCAAAGAAAATACGGAATCAAATCCTCCACATCACTAGGGGGCAACCAAAGGAAAAGAAAGAAAAACTTTTCATCCCCTAATAGAGGCCACCACAGAAAAAGGCCAAATAAAAATCTCCAAGAAAAGTATATCAAGAAAAGTCTACAAAAAGACAAAAGAGGAAAACAAAAATTTTCCATCTTCCAGCTCAAATAAGAGCTTCACAAAGCCAGGAGCCAAGACTCCATCATCAAATTTGGATCCCCAGGAAGCTGACAGACTCCTCGGTGAATCCCAAAAAAGAAAAAGAAGAAAAAACTCTTCATTCCGCTCAATAAAGAGCCTCACAAAAGTTAGAGCCAAGACTCCATCATAAAAAATCAAACCAAGGATTTGATCCCCAAGAAGCAAAGAAAAATTCCCCAGGGATCTCCAAAAAGAAAAGAGGAAGAAAAAAGATATCTTTCTCATCCAAAGATCAAGCCAATGTGCATAAAAGGAGCACATATGCAAAAGCTAAATCGCAAAAAAAAAAAAGAGAAATTGCAAGAAAAGGGTAGAAACCCATTCCCCAGCAAAATAAGAGCATAGGCAAAGCCAGCTCAAACAACAACAACCCATAAGGAGTCGAAAACTCCATTTCTCCCTCGGAGGGCAATTCAAAATAGATCTCCGGAATGAAATCAATCCCCAGTGGATCATCAACAACAAAATCCCCAAGTGGATCTTCGCCTAATCAAGAGGCATAATCAATAAGAGAACTCAAAATCCCCAGCGAGCCTACCAAATGAAGGCAAAACTACAAGTTTATATCCTCAGGGAATCGCGTATAAATTCCCAAATACAGATATCCCCAGTGAAAAGCAAAGTCTTCACTTCCAACGAGGCAAGCGAAAGCCAATATCCCCAAGAAACGGGAAATCAACCTATGCAAGAGGCAATCCAAAACCTAAGTCTTCACCACTATTGAAGCATATGCCTAAATCAAGAGGCACAACCAAATAGAAATCACATCCCCAAGTGGGTTCTTGCCTAAACAAAAGGCACAATCAACAAAAAGCTCAAATCCCCGGAGGATTTCCGCTCGATCAAGAGGCGCAACCAAACAAGAATCTCCCCAAGTGGATTTCCGCCTAATCAAGAGGCGCAACTAATAGAAATCAAAATCCCCAAAGGATTCCTGCCTAAACAAGAGGCAACCAACAAAGAATCCCAGAGCAAAGCCAGGATGGCTAAACAAAAAAGCCAAAATCAAAGAATCCCGGTCAAGACCGGATGGCTAAAAGAAAAAGCCAAAACAATGAAATCCCGGTCAAAGCCGGATGGCTAAAAGAAAAAGCCAAAATACAGAAATCCCGGTCAAGACCGGATGGCTAAAGAAAAAGCCAAAACAATGAAATCCCCATGGCTAAACGAGAAAAGCCAAAATCAAAGAATCCCAGGCAAAAGCCGGATGGCTAAAACAAGAAAAGCCAAAATACAGAAATCCCTGGTAAAACCGAGATGACTAAAACGAGAAAAGTCAAAAAGAAAAATCAAATACTCCCGAGAGACGCATGACCAAAAACGATAGCGCAGTCAACTCATCTCCAAAAAGCAGATGATCATAGGATTGACTACAAAAAGTTCATCCTATAAGCCTTGCAAAAAAAAGGCTTATCATTCACACCGGGTGGGGGTGTGTACTCACCTAAGCCTTGCGAAAAAGGCTTATCATTCACACCGGGTGGGGGTGTGTACTCACCTAAGCCTTGTGAAAAAGGCTTATCATTCACACCGGGTGGGGGTGTGTACTCACCTAAGCCTTGCGAAAAAGGCTTATCATTCACACCGGGTGGGGGTGTGTACTCACCTAAGCCTTGCGAAAAAGGCTTATCATTCACACCGGGTGGGGGTGTGTACTCACCTAAGCCTTGTGAAAAAGGCTTATCATTCACACCGGGTGGGGGTGTGTACTCACCTAAGCCTTGCGAAAAAGGCTTATCATTCACACCGGGTGGGGGTGTGTACTCACCTAAGCCTTGCGAAAAAGGCTTATCATTCACACCGGGTGGGGGTGTGTACTCACCTAAGCCTTGCGAAAAAGGCTTATCATTCACACCGGGTGGGGGTGTGTACTCACCTAAGCCTTGTGAAAAAGGCTTATCATTCACACCGGGTGGGGGTGTGTACTCACCTAAGCCTTGTGAAAAAGGCTTATCATTCACACCGGGTGGGGGTGTGTACTCACCTAAGCCTTGCGAAAAAGGCTTATCATTCACACCGGGTGGGGGTGTGTACTCACCTAAGCCTTGCGAAAAAGGCTTATCATTCACACCGGGTGGGGGTGTGTACTCACCTAAGCCTTGCGAAAAAGGCTTATCATTCACACCGGGTGGGGGTGTGTACTCACCTAAGCCTTGCGAAAAAGGCTTATCATTCACACCGGGTGGGGGTGTGTACTCACCTAAGCCTTGCGAAAAAGGCTTATCATTCACACCGGGTGGGGGTGTGTACTCACCTAAGCCTTGCAGAATGAGGCTTATCATTCACACGGGGTGGGGTGCGTACTCACCTAAGCCTTGCAGAACGAGGCTTATCAAAAAAACCTAGCAAAAATGCATCGGGTGGAGTAAAAATACTCACGGGAGCATTGCAAAAAAACGGGTGCAAAGACCTTGCTTCTATTAGAGGATAGTTCGGTGTTGAACACCTCGGAAGTAAATACCCATAAGAGTTTAAGCAAAACGTAAACTCATACCAGGTGAGGGTAGGTACTCACCAAAACCATTGCGAGAACAAGGTTCATACCTAGTGGGGGTAGGTACCCACAAAAGTCTAGTAAAAATACGGACTTATACCGGTGAGGGTAAGTACTCACCAAAGCCTTAGAAAAAGAAGGCTCAAACCAGATAGGGGTTAGTACCTATCAAAATATTTATCATCGGAAGGATCGGCAAGGAGCGACATCCGAAGGATAGCCGGGACAAAAGGGTTAACTCCTTCCCCTACCAACTAATTTTGTCGGCATATTAAAACCAACGAATTAGTTAGGCGAGGTGAAGGGGGGCAGTTGTAGACCCCTAATTTTGCCCGGCCTCTCAAAATAAAAGCTAGAGGAACTTCGCCAGAAGATGGAGTTCATCCAGGCTTCCCAAAACCGAGGAAACCTCCTGCAACAACACGAAGCTTGCTCATCCGCACGATAAAAGTTAAAGAGACCTCGTACAAACAAAGGAAAAGTTCGCCGGCATCTTAATGAAGGCCAAGAAGACTTCCTACATGAAGATAAAGCTTCAACGGACATATATCGGCATCAATCCACGTCCGAAACAGGAAAGGAAAGCTTCCGGGGGTCCCGAACGCGAAGGCTGGACAAAACAGGTCGAGACCACCATCCCGTAGTTGGGACGGTCGTCCCAAGCTGGCCCGAGAACAAGTGGGACGCGCGTCCCGAGATGTGGGACGGCCGTCCCAAACGTCGAGGGTCTCGGCCTTTGTAAAATTGCATTTGGGACGGCCGTCCCAACCCAGGCTGGCCGTCCCAGATTGGCACAATGCAGAAAACGCGTTTGGGACGGCCGTCCCAACCCGGACGGCCGTCCCAAAGTTCCGAGCAGCGAAAAATACTATAAATAGGAGGTTCATTTGTCATTCTCCACACACCGGACAACTCGGAGACTTGTCTTCTTCTCTCCCTCTCTCGAATGATCTTTCCGATTGCCTTTAAAAGGTAACAATCGGTTAAGGAATTTGTATTCCGGCATTCGATTCTTCTAGAAAATTTAGTCGAGTCGATTAGCGTAGATCGAGAGGAGAGAACAATTGTAGAGCGAAGGACTGCAGAAACGCGTCCTCTTTGTACAAGAATCATAATATAAAGCTTGCTACGGAGGTTTTTCTCAATTCTCTTCTTCTTTATTGCTTTATTTATTGTTTTACGTATGCAATGTAGATACATCATGTAGATAACCATATCTAAATAAGCTGTACGAATAAAATAGGGTAAATGCGTAATTTCTCATAATCTTCACTTAATGAATAAATCCGTCATAGGGAACCAGAAAGGGGCGTTGTGGGGGTGCTAATACCTTCCCCACACGTAACTAACTCCCTTACCCAACTCTGGTTATAATGGCCAAGTTGGTTTTTAATAAAATCAACGCCTTTTTTCCTTTTCCAATGTTTCTGGTCAAAACATTGGTGGCGACTCCAAAAGAACCCCTTTTCGAAAACCTTGCTTCTATTAGAGGATAGTTCAGTGTTGAGCACCTCAGAAGCAATGAACACAATTTTAACAAAAAACGCCAGTCTCAACCATCTTTTCGCGACCGCTCGCATTAACGTTCGAGACGTCCCCAGGACGTCGGAACGGACGGTGGCGACAATGTCCCAGCAATATGAATGTTTTCAGCAGTAGGCATCTCTTCATCAGAATCTTGAGCATCTTCAGCCATATTGGGAGCATCATCTTTGTGAACATAAATTCCATTTACACGCACCATTTGTAATTGAGTGAGCATGTTGTCAAGCATTCGATTTGAATTTATCGTCTTGACCGTTTGCTCTCCTTCAACATTTACTCCCTTGTATTCTAAGATACGAGAAATAAGAAGAGCATATGAGATTTTAAAGGTTGGATGACGCTTAGCTTTAAGCATGGTCATAGTGACAAGACTATCCCAATCAATTGGCTCATTATTCATGATGGCTTGAATAATGCGAAGATCAATAGATGAACATTGTGCATGATTGGTTGCTCTAGGACACAAAATCCATACAATGAGATGCAGCAACATGCGTTCTTCTTTCTTTAATGGTCCGGCCAATAGTAGTCGGCCAATTTCCATAGAGGGGTTGCGGAGAAATTAGCGGTAAGTCATAATTCTATCAAAATCTTCTAACTCCGCAAGAACATTGATAGCATCCTCCCTTAAAGGAAAGTGGGCAACATTTTCCCAGATATCATCATCAAGGATGATGGTTACACCCTTGACTCTAGAAGTGGCTACATGATCTCTATATTTAAAACGTGAATAGAATACCCTAACTAAATCTGGGTAGTAAGTACTTTGCATTTGAATGAATGGAAGGACACCTTGCAGCTCAAGAAGATTTGGAAAGTTGAAACCCCTATTGATGAATTGATCACCAATAATATATTTGGGATTGATAATGCCCCTTTCTTTACAGAAAGTCAGGAATTCCTATCTTCCTTCATCGTCGGAGATCCATCCTTCAACTGAATTGGGACGGGGATGAAAAGCAGGAGCGGATCTTCTCCTTGTGGGGATCTTAGTGCGAGATGATGAAGCCATTAAGATTAGAAAGAGAGGAAACAAGAGAGTTTGAACAATTTTTTGAGAAGAATAAGGTTTTGAGGAGACAAGAGAGCTTGAATGATTGTAGAATACTTTGATTCAAGGTTTGGAGGTGTGTAGATGTGAATTGGACCCTTCCTATATAGAGAGAAACATCCTAACCGTCATAAACGGCTAGTTGGAGGAGAGTTGGAACCAAAATAGCTGTTACAAACGACTAGTTTATCATAAACGACGCAAAATAATCGATTATGTGCTTCTATTAATCGATTAAACCTTCAAGAGCACATAATTATTGATTAACTGGTGCTGTTAATCGATTAAATAGCAGATAATTGATTATTTCTTCAAATAATCAATTATTCCAGAGAGAATTTTTAGATTTGGTCATTTTGGTGCAGATAATCGATTATTTCCCAAAATATTCGATTATTCCAGAGAGATGATCAATTTTTTAAGGTTTAGACACATGATAATCGATTAAATCCCTATATAATTGATTATTACAGTACAAAATGCAAAAATTGATCAGTTACGCAGAATTTAGACTATTTCTAATATTCCTAAGTGTAGACCCCAAATCTTGCTCCGCCTCCAAATAAAGAGTAGAAGACCTCCTATTCGAAGATGGACAAGCCTAAAAAGCCACTAGGAGAGACTATTAGGCCCCCATACTAGGGTAGGAAGGATTTTCTGTACGAAAATAAGTTTTCTCGCCTTTTTGGGACGAGACCGCCGTCTCGAAATCGAGACCGCCGTCTCGCCTCGCCTCAGGAAAGTGGCGAGACCACCGTCTCGTTTGATGAGACGGCAGTCTCGCCACCTGCGAATGGCGAGACAGCGGTCTCGCTTTCCCAGACGGCGGTCTCGCCACCTGCGAAGGACGAGACGGCGGTCTCGTTTGGCGAGACGACGGTCTCGCCACCTGCGCAGGACGAGACGACGGACTCGCCTTCTGCGCAGGACGAGACGGCGGTCTCGTTGGGCGAGACGGCGGTCTCGACCCTGTCAGACGAGAACGGCGGTCTCACCACTGTCAGGTGCGAAAACCTATAAATAGGGGCTCTCCCCTCCTCATTTCCACACACCACACAACTTTTTGCTCTCCCTTCTCTCTAAAACTTCTCTCTAGAATCCCTCTGACGCATTTCCGGAGCTTCTGAGTGATTTTTTGAGTGTTTTTTTCGACGTCTAGAAGAGTTTCCAGTGTCGTGTAGAGTGAAGGGCTGCCAAAAAGCACCCATTTTTGTTAAAGAAATAAAAAAAGAAAGCTTGCTTCGGAGGTTAAAATTCTCTCTCTCTACTTTTACTGCTTTAATTTTAAATGATGCAATAGATGAGGGCATGTAGTCATAAATTTAAAATTCCGCATAATAAAAAGGGCAAAAACGTTATTTTCAACGGTTTAAATATTTTTAGATAGCTGGCCTATCATAGGGAACCCGAAAGGGGCGTAGTAAAGGAACTAATACTTCCTTTACACATAACTAACTCCCTTACCCAACTCTGGTTCTAATGACCAAAGTTGGTTTTTGAAAACCAACGCCTTTTAAAAACCCCTTTTCCGATGTTTTCGGTAAAAACATCGGTGGCGACTCCACAGAACCCTACAAAATTAGTCCTTGGGTTAGCCCGGTTATCGGACAACCCAAGGACGCCCTTTCGAAAACCTCGCCCCTAGGCTAGCCCGGTTATCGGACAACCTAAAGGCGTTGTAACCACCCATAAAAAACGCGAAAATCAAGAGGGTCCAAAAAACCATCGCGTCGCTCCGACCGACCTTGTCTCTCTTTTTGAGACGGCGGCGACAGATGGCGACTCCGCTGGGAAAGCCTCGAGAGTTGATCCCATTTAGTGATGGGCCGGCTTAAAAATAAATAAACCAAGAAAATAACTCTTTTTGCCCTTAACTTGTATTATAACATGTTTTATTGTTTGGCTTTAATAACTGTTGCTTGTTTATACTTACGCAATTGTTTGAAATACAAAATGTACACAAACCCTTGCACACTACAGTTCCCTTTATACCCAGGGGCAAGTGAGAAAACCATAGGGAGTGGGTGGCAGGTACGGTTCGCTGTAGTGAGGGCCTTGTGCCCACCAGTGTGATCAGAAACCACCACTCAAGGTGATAACCTTCCTCTTTTGGCAACAAGACTGACTACGGCCTTAGTGCTAAGCATAGTCGGACGGTTGGAGAGTGGGGACCCTATAATGGGGGCACCTTGGGGGCCTTAGCCTGGTGAGAACAGTTAGAACCAACCCTCGCCAATGCACTTTTCTGCAGGAAAACCCTACCTCGTGATAAAAACGAATTCTCGCCTGTTCATGGATGACCGAATTGTGTGTGCATATGTTTGTTGCATTTGTCTATTGCATAGCATAAACAAACAACAAAACAAAAACCAAAAATATTTTCACAAATAAACACCCTTATCTCGGACAGTCTGCCTTTTAGCTAGCCTGGTTTTAGGTTCTTTGTAAGCTAAGTAGTCACGCAGTTCCGACAGAAGAGATAAGGGACGTTAAATATTCTTTCGCATAAAGCCATATTTTATCTCGGACGATCTGCCTTTTAGCTAGCCTGGTTTCGGGTTCTTTGTAAGCTAAGTAGCCACGCAGTTCCGACAGAAGAGATAAAAAGCTATAAAACAAACAAATAAAATAATCAAATCAACATCAAAATAAAAATCTATTTCCAAAATAAGACCTGGTCCAAAAATGTTACACTCATAAAACATTCATATAGATAGTTTATTCTTCAATAAAATAAAATATATATATATATACGCAATCAACATACATCATATAGAAAAACATGATAAATAAGAAAATAAACACTCACATTCAAATAAGCATCATTTTCATCAAACATGCATTTTGGTTTTAGAAATGGAGGGGACAAGTAGACAGCCAAAGAAGGTGGATATTCCCCGTTTCCATACTGAGAGATTTGAACGGCTAAGCGCGACAATGCCATCGGAGGTCCGCGCAGACTTTGAAAAATCCTATGGACGGATTTTGGACCTCCTAAAGATCAGTGTCGATCAGGTGTTCTTAAGGGCACTAATCCACTTATGGAATTCAAATCTGCGGTGTTTCGAATTTCCGCAGTTCGACTTGGTGCCTATATTAGAGGAGTATGAAACCATGTTGAAATGGCCCAAATCAGCTGGGGTCCATGTCCGCCACGAGGCATACACTCCTGCAGCACCAGTCGCTGCCCTTATTCAACTACCATTCCGGCAGAGTACCTTGATAAGGAAGGGGAACGCCCAGGGTTGGAAAGTATCAATGCTAGAAGACCACCTGCCCTACCTAGCTGAAAGGGCAGAGTGGGTCGCCTTCAACAAAACCACTGGCCCTTATCATTTTTGGAACGGTCTTGTTTCCCTTCCACTTCGAAACGGTAGATCGGGCCGTCATGGACGCCTTCTTCGCCTGGGACGTGAACTCGAAGAGTCCCCTGCCTGCAATTCTTGCCGACACCCTGCTCTCGGTGGAATTCTGCCACCAGAAGCAGGGAAAAATACTCCGCTGCTGCTCTTCATTATTATTTGTGTGGAGCGCCACGCACCTCTACGCCTCCAGCCACATGGGGATATTCCCCGATCCTTTGAGGAGCTTTTCCAAGATCCCCCTCCAACGACGCCTGACTACAGAATGGAGGGACGAGTGGAATCAAAAGGACGCCAACGGTTTATCACTGGGTCCGCCCTTGGTTCCGGCCCGGCCCGGTTCTCATCGGATGTGGGGACTATCCGAGCGTACCCTTGATAGGACTCAGGGGTTGCATAGCCTACTGACCTAGAGTAGCTATAAGGCAGCTCATGAGGACCCAAACTACTATATCCCGAGGGGAGCTCGGAGGACTGTGCTTCTTTGGAGACCCGTGCACAATCGCCAACTCACTAGCTGTGAGAAAAGCATGGGAGAGGCCAGTCTATATGGGGGACAGAGAGCTAGGAAAAGCTTGGGTGGCTGTCACCAGTGACTATGAGGCGTGGAGAAAGAGAAGAGGGATGGCTCAACCATCCACCACACCTACTACGAGCGCCAATAATGAAGAGCTGCAGGCTCAAATTAACGCCTTGACCCAGAGGATAGAAATCATGGGAGCCCAGATGAGGGCCCTTGAAGAGAGAGAACAAGCCTCTATCCTCACAATAGATGGTCTGCAAAGGCAAGGCAGGAAAAAGGATCATGAAATAGAGCGCCTCAAGGACCAGTGTGCTGACTCCCATGAACAAGCTATCCGAGCATCAAAAACTGCCAGAACCAGTTCGGATAGCCAACTCCAGGAAATAACCGCAAAGTCAGCACGCCTTGAGGCCGAATCATCAAAGCAGGCTCAAATGATCAAGGAATTGTCGCAAGAGCTCATCTAGACTCGGTTAGATATCTGCCAAGAGCGAGAGGCCAACCGGAGACTCAACAGAAGTCTCGTTGAGCTACGCTGCAAAGAAAGAGACGTACTAGCTCAGTACGACCAAGTACTGCAAGAGAAAGACCGAGCCGTTGCGAAGCTCGATGAACTACAAGCCTTGGTCGTTCATCAAGAGGCAAAGATCAAAGAGGCTCAACAGTATAGTGAAGATATGAGCCAGGCAGTCCACAAGCAAAGCGAAGCACTTGCTCGTCATGTCCGGGAAGCCGAGAGAGAGCTACAGAGGGATCAAAACCCGCCTGTGGGTTTCTTTAAAGTTTTTCGCTTTTGCCAAAAGTTGCTTCGCAGTATAGAATAGGGGAATGTACACCTTCTATCGAATAAATAAAATCTTCTTTATTCAAATGACTGTCTACTTGCATGCATAAACATTCATTTGCATATTTAATTTCCCCTCCTTCACGCTTAATAAATAAGATAATAAAAAGGAAGGATTAACTAACACGTCTTCCAAATCAGAAGAATGGAGAGAAAGTCACTCCTAATAAAGCTTACTCCAACGGTCGACTCACTGCAAGGGGAAAATAAGCCTCGGTCGTTGGTCCTTAAGAACAAAGAAGAGGGGGTAAGGACACCAGTGCGATTATTTATGCCACGTCCTTTTCCCTACGAATCAAATAAAGTTGTACTGTGGAGATATGGAGAATCTTCACCAATAAAAGAAGAAATAACAAACATAGTCGGTATTGGGGGCACAACTAGAAGTGAAAGAGTCTACTCCCCCAAGGACATATAGGAAGATGTCCTCAAAAATAAAGGAAAAAATAAAAAGACCGAAGAAGTAAAAGAAAATAAGGAATCCAAGGAGGAAACGGAGGAATTACTCCAGTTCATAAGGCAAAGCGAGTATTCCATTATAGACCAGCTCAATCGCACACCTACAAAGATAACATTGTTATCCCTAATAATGAGCTCGGAACCGCATAGAAACGCCCTGCTGAAGGTCTTGAGCGAGGCACATGTACCTCATACAATATCGCAGGAAAAGGTTGACAGGATCGTTGGTCACATCACGGCAAGCGATCACCTCACCTTCACAGAGGAAGAACTCCCCCTCGAGGGGTCAAACCATAACAAGCCCTTGCATATCTCGGTCAAGTGCAAGGAGTACCTCATCGCCAAAGTTCTTGTGGATAACGGGTCATCCTTGAACGTGATGCCCAAGTGCACGTTGGACAAGTTGACTATCCAGGGGACCCGTCTGCGCCCAAGCAGCACCATCGTTCGAGCCTTCGACGGATCCAAACGAGAAGTAGTGGGAGAGGTTAACTTGCCAATTCAAGTCGGACCCACTATCTTCGACGTTGATTTCCATGTCATGGATATTACTCCAGCATATAGCTGTCTCCTCGGCAGGCCTTGGATTCATGATGCTAAGGCAGTACCTTCAATGCTCCACCAGAAAGTCAAGTTCATAGTGGACAACAAATTGGTCACGGTCCAGGCAGAAGACGATATCCTGATCAGTGGATCGTCCACCCAGCCCTATGTGGATGCGGTTGAAGAGGCCCTTGAAACATCTTTTCAAGCGCTCGAAATTGCAAGCATAGAGCGACTTCCCAAAAACACAAAGGTAGCCCGCATGATGTTGAAGCATGGTTACCATCCTGGCCAAGGACTGGGGGCAGACTCCCAAGGCATGAGGGAACCCCCGGAATTCAAAGACAATCCTTGCAAGTATGGCCTAGGATATGACCCTACCAAGGGTCGGGCGGAAAGAAGAAAAGGGAAGTCTCCCCTCCGCACACTCAAGCAAAATTTCCGAAGTGGAGGGGTGCAAGCGTCAAGAGCCACCTTAGTCATTAGGAAATCTTTTTCTTCGTTTAAGGGATGTAAACCCCATGATTATTAGAGATTATCCCCCGGGGCGAGCCCGACCCCCGGGCATTTCAGGGCACATATTCCCTTATTAATTAATAAAGAATAATTCTTACTATCTACTTCTCTTCTCTCTATTTTCGACTAGACCTCATGAATAACCCTGTCTAAGTAAACAAAAAAGAAGAATAAACAGCGCATCCAAATAATCAACATTTACCATTGCTATTGCCATCAAAGCTAGTTGATTAGAAGCACATAAAAATAAGACTTCACTTCATCCATAAAAGAAAAGTCATGCTTCGCCAATACTGTGAACAAAAAAGAAGAAGAAAGAGCCCAGAGAAGCCAAAGGCCAAAGAAAAGGGCAAATCACCCGGTAGGAAACCCACTAAGGGGGCTACGCAAAAGATAGGGTCGATCCGGTAGGATACCCGAACAAAAATAAAGGGTAGCCTAGGCAAAAGTTAGGGTTACAAAATAAGGTCCGCTAGGATTTCTCCAAAAATTACAAAAGAAGGAACCTAGACAAAAGTTGGGGCCAAAACACAGTATCCTAGTTCGAAAACCCAAAGGGCGTTCTAGGGAAATCAGCTAGCCATTAAAAAGCAATGAAAATAAAACCAAAGAGCGCAAAATACAAAAAAGGAGAGAAAAGATGTTTGCTTAGACAAAGCTTAAACACCTAGGCCTAACCCTAGCCAACCATGCTTACAAAAACTTTATCAATCAAAATCAACCCTCTAAAACACAAGCCATTGAAATTTGCCTCTTTGTTTCTTTTCTCTTGACCCCTCACGTCAATATTCTAATAATTAATTTGGGAATATGGAGGCGTATAGTCAACAAGAGGATTGAAATCCCTAAAGCGAGGAAAAAGGGGCACTACATGACAAAGAGTGTGCTGCAAAAAGAGAAAAAAGGAAAAGAGAAAGAAAAGAAAGAAAAATTATCCTTCGGTCACAAGAAGTCTGGTGTGGTACAGCTAAAAGTAAACACAGCAAATCAGAGGGCACTCAGCGCAACGAGACACGTTGGTTAAATCCTTCTGAAAACTTAATCAAAATAGGCATTATAGGACATCAAACATAAAAACATTGCATGCATAAAATGTTTTTGAACCAAGTCCTATTTTCTTTTAAAAAAAAAAAAAACTTCCGTAAATCGAGACCGTCGTCTGGTTATCCCAGATTGCCGTCTCAGTTACCCTCCAAGGCGAGAACGCCGTCTCGACCCACCAGACCGCCATCTCGACTCAGGCAAAAACGAGACCGCCATCTCGTTTAAGCCCAACGTCGAGACCGCCGTCTCGATTTGGAGGAGACACGAGACCGCTGTCTCGCCTTCCCAGACGGCGGTCTCGAACTGGAAAATTTTCCTATATATAGGGGGCGTGCTTGGGGGGTTTCTCACGACTCTCCTTGCCTCCAGAAGCTCCCTTGCTCATATCTTGCACTCCCAAGCCCCCTCTAGTCAAGATGTTTGGTAGAAGCGCCTCCATGAAGAGAAGGAGCACTGTCGGGGCCAGCAGTTCTGCGGCACCGCCACCCCAGGACCCTTCTCAGCTGTCACCACAACACCAGGTCCGTCTAGACAATATCCGGTCCTATCAGTGGCACCCGATGCTGAGACTTGATTTCAGCATCCTGGCGGAATTTGGGTGGGAGGACGACGTCCGAACCCACATAGATAGCATCGGGTGGGGCTTTCTGCTACAGCCACCACCTACACATGTGTACCCACAAGCGGTACTAGAATTCTTGGCCTCGGTCTCCTACTCCGAGGTCCCCTCCATGGTCCCGGGCCTGCAACCCACTAAGATGGTGACCTACTTCATGGGTGGAAGATACCAGGCCACCACCCTCGACGAGTTCAACATGGCCATCGGGTTTGTCCGGCCTGAGGACACACTGACCCAGGAATACCGTGAGGCCATCTGCTCTCGGCCCACCAACCTCACTGCCGCCGAGATGTGGCATGAGCTCACCGGAGCCACCACGCTGCCCACGCTGATGAGGGGCTCCGCGCTGCCCCCAGCACTCCGCATCTGCCACAAGCTGCTGGCAGGAACCATCCATGGGAGGAAAGAGAGTCAGGGCAAGGTCTCCCTCCTTGACCTCTTCGTACTCTATTGCATGAGCCAGAAGCGGCGCTGCAACCCCGGCTACTTCTTCCTGAGAGCCCTCAAGGACTTCGGGAACAGATCAGCGGGGGTCGTACTTGTGGCTCCCCTCATCACTCCCCTGGCAGAAAGATGGGGGTGCCCTGGCCGGGAAGAGCTGGCCTCCAACTTGCGACCCGAGTCCATCAATGGGTCAATCTTGGTCAGCATGGGAATGCTGATACGTAGAGGGACCCAGTTGGCCCTCCATCCCACACTGGATTTCGCGCTAGATCTCCAAGGGCTGGTGGCGATGCAGGATATCCCCACGCCCCCAGAATTCCAGCAGCAGCAGCAGCCACAACCACCGCCGTACACAGATGACTTTGCCGGCATGAACCGCAACATGAACGATCTGCGCCGACAGTTCGACCAAATGACAGTGCGGCAAGAAGCCTACCACACCCGGCAAGAGGAGATGTACCAGCATCAGCAGGTGATGCGGCAGGAATGGACAACATTCCAGCAGGAGTACCACGACGAAGTCCGAGAGCAAGCGGACTTCCGGTATCATCTCTACCAGCAATTTGCCCACGGATCATCTCCAGAAGATAGCCCTTAGGGATGGTACTTGCCTAAATAAAAGTGGTTGTAATAAAATTTCCCATAAATAAAATTTTATTCCATGCATCTCTGTGCTACCCCTCTGCAAAAGCTAGCGTAGAACAAAAAAGCTTAAAAAGGAAAAAAGCATACGCTCAATAAGAAAAGCCAAAATCCTAAATCGCGAGAAAAAAGAGATAAAACCGCGAGAAAAAGGCAGGATTAAGACAAGCCATCACCTCAACCAACAAAATTTCGACTACCAAATTAGAGTCGAACAGAAAACAAGACTCATCCGACCAGCCAGCAAGAGTCGGATAGTCACCACCAAAGATCAAAAACAAAGAATACCCAGCAACCAAGCAAGCTGGATGAGCACCCACAAAAATCCCCGGCACAACCCGAATGACTATTCAAAGAAGTCCAAATACATCTACCAACACAGAAATCACTCCCCAGGGAGCCGACGCATGAGCTAGAGCAGTAAGCCGCCACCATGGCCAAAGGATCAGCTACTGCAAGAAGGGGCATCCAGAGGCACCAAACCAGACGAGAGTTCGTACTCGTCAACCAAGGGGTCAGCTACCGCGTCGAAGGAGCATCCCAAGGTTTCACACTGGCGCATGAGCTAGAGCAGTAAGCTGCCACCACGGCCAGAGGATCAGCTACCGCAAGAAGGAGCATCCGGAGGCACAAACACCAGATGGGGGTGTGTACTCATCAGGCCTTACAAAAGGGGGCTTACCGGGCGGGGGTTCATACTCGTCAAACACCAGATGGGGGTGTATACTCATCAGGCCTTACAAAAGGGGGCTTACCGGGCGAGGGTTCATACTCGTCAAACCAGATGGGGGTTCGTACTCATCAGCCAAAGGGATCAGCTATCGCCAGAAGAAGCATCCCGGAAGCACACAACACCTCCCCAGAGGATCATCCAAAGACGGAGCATCTGACGGGCAACCGGGCAAGAGGGTCAACTCCTTTACCCTCCAGTCGATCACCTGGGCACAAAAGGCCGGCAGTCGACTGGTCGGGTAAAGGGGGGGCAGCTGTAGACCCCAAATCTTGCCCAGCCTCCAAATAAAGAGTAGAAGACCTCCTATTCGAAGATGGACAAGCCTAAAAAGCCACTAGGAGAGACTTTTAGGCCCCCATACTAGGGTAGGAAGGATTTTCTGTACGAAAATAAGTTTTCTCGCCTTTTTGGGACGAGACCGCCGTCTCGAAATCAAGACAGCCGTCTCACCTCAGGCAAGTGGCGAGATCGCCGTCTCGTTTGATGAGACGGCGGTCTCGCCACCTGCAAATGGCGAGACGGCGGTCTCGCTTTCCCAGACGGCAGTCTCGCCACCTGCGAAGGACGAGACGACGGTCTCGTTTGGCGAGACGACGGTCTCGCCACCTGCACAGGACGAGACGGCGGTCTCGTTGGGCGAGACGGCGGTCTCGACCCTGTCAGACGAGAACGGCGGTCTCGCCACTGTCAGGCGCGAAAACCTATAAATAGGGGCTCTCCCCTCCTCATTTCCACACACCACACAACTTTTTGCTCTCCCTTCTCTCTAAAACTTCTCTCTAGAATCCCTCTGACGCACTTCCGGAGCTTCTGAGTGCTTTTTTGAGTGTTTTTTCGACGTCTAGAAGAGTTTCCAGCGTCGTGTAGAGTGAAGGGCTGCCAAAAAGCACCCATTTTTGTTAAAGAAATAAAAAAAGAAAGCTTGCTTCGGAGGTTAAAATTCTCTCTCTCTACTTTTACTGCTTTAATTTTAAATGATGCAATAGATGAGGGCCATGTAGTCATAAATTTAAAATTCCGCATAATAAAAAGGGCAAAAAACGTTATTTTCACCGGTTTTAATATTTTTAGATAGCTGGCCTATCATAGGGAACCCGAAAGGGGCGTAGTAAAGGAACTAATACTTCCTTTACACGTAACTAACTCCCTTACCCAACTCTGGTTCTAATGACCAAAGTTGGTTTTTGAAAACCAACGCCTTTTAAAAACCCCTTTTCCGATGTTTCCGGTAAAAACATCGGTGGCGACTCCACAGAACCCTACAAAATTAGTCCTTGGGTTAGCCCGGTTATCGGACAACCCAAGGACGCCCTTTCGAAAACCTCGCCCCTAGGCTAGCCCGGTTATCGGACAACCTAAAGGCGTTGTAACCACCCATAAAAAACGAAAAAATCAAGAGGGTCAAAAAAACCATCGCGTCGCTCCGACCGACCTTGTCTCTCTTTTTGAGACGGCGGCGACACTAAGTCTCTTCTAAGATCATAGAATCTATCTTTGGGAAGAGGTTTAGTAAAAATATCTGCTAATTGATGCTTTGTATCAACATATTCAATTTTACAATTTTCCTTACTAATATGATCTCTTAAGAAATGATGTCTAATCTTTATATGCTTAGTTCTAGAGTGCATTACTGGATTTTTAGGAAGATTGATTGCACTTGTATTATGACACATCAAAGGAATATTATCTAGAAAAATATTATAATCTTCTAGTTGTTGCTTCATCCATAGGATTTGTGCACAGTAATTACCAGCTGCAATATATTCAACTTCAGTTGTGGACAAAGCAACACATGCTTGTTTCTTAGAATGCCACGATACTAAAGATGATCCTAACATATGACATGTTCCACTAGTACTCTTTCTATCAATCTTACATCCACCATAATCAGCATCAGAATATCCTATTAAACTAGGAGAAGCTTCAGATGGATACCATAAACCAGTTCCTGTAGTTCCTTTTAAATATTTTAAAATTCTTTTTACTGCAGTTAAATGAGATTCTTTTGGACATGCTTGAAATCTAGCACACACACAAATAGAATGCATAATATTAGGTCTACTTGTAGTTAAATATAATAGTGAACCTATCATACCCCTATATATAGATTGATTAATTTACAAACTTGATTCATCCTTGTCTAAATAACATGATGTTCCCATGGGTGTGTTAGCTTCCTTTGAAGTGTCCATTCCAAACTTCTTGAGAATCTCTTTACAGTATTTGGTTTGAGACACAAAAATGCCATCTTTAAGTTGTTTAATTTGAAGTCCAAGGAAGAATTTTAATTGTCCCATCATTGACATTTCAAATTCACCCTGCATTATCATAGCAAATCCTTCACATAGAGAATTATCAGTTGATCCAAAAATAATATCATCAACATATACTTGAACATACAGAATATGTTCCTTAACCTTCTTAATAAATAGGTTGGAATCAATTTTTTCTCTAGAAAAGTCATTTGAAATTAGAAAACTACTTAATCTTTCATACCAAGACCTAGGAGCTTGTTTCAAACCATATAAAGCTTTCTTTAATTTAAAAATATGATTGAGATATTTAAAATCTTCAAATCCAGGGGGTTGTTCTACATATACTTCCTCTTTGATAAACCTATTCAAAAATGCACTTTTAACATCGATTTGATAAAGTTTAAATTTCATCAATGAGGCATAAGCAAGAAGTAGGCATATAGCCTCTAACCTGGCAACAGGAGCATAAGTTTCATCATAATCAATACCTTCCTCTTGACATTAACCTTTGACAACAAGTCTGGCTTTGTTCTTTGTTATATTTCCATCTTCATCAAGTTTGTTTCTAAATACCCATTTTGTTCCAATAACTTGATGAGATTTTTCTCTTGGAATTAATTCCCTGAATTGATTTCTTTCAAATTGATTAAGTTCTTCTTGCATTGCTATGCAGCATTGGTCATCTTTAAGAGCTTCCTCAACACTTTTGGGTTCAATATGTGAAACATAAGCTACAGACATACAGAAATTTGTCATATTTCTAGTTCTTATCCCTTTTGAAATATCACCAATTATATTGTCCATTGAAAGTCCTCTTGGTGGTTGCCACTCTTTTGCCAATTCAGTTGGTTGAGATGGCTCATTCTCATTCAAGTACATTTCTTCTAGAGCCTCTCTTATGTACTCATCATCACCTGCAAATTCTTTATTTGACTCAAGAGAATTTCCCTCAAGGTCTACAATTTCATCAAAGGTGACATGTACAGATTCTTCAACATTTAAAGTTCTTCTATTGAACACTCTATATGTTTTGATAGTTAGTGAATAACCTAAGAAAATGCCCTCATAGACTTTTGAGTCAAATATTCCTAAGTTATCTTTTCCATTATTTAAAAAAAAAATTTACATCCAAATATTTTTAAATGAGCAACATTAGCTTTATACCATTTAATTGTTCGTAAGGAGTTAATTTTATAATTGGCCTAATAAGCATCCTATTCAATACATAACATGCAGTACTTACAACATCAGTCCAAAAATACTTAGGAACATTTGATTCATTCAACATTGTTCTAGCAAGTTCCTCTAGTGACCTATTTTTTCTTTCTACTACACCATTTTGTTGCGGAGTGCTAGGTGCAGAAAAAGTATGCAAAATACCATTTTCCTCACAATAATTTTCAAACCATTCATTGTGAAACTCTCTACCATGGTCACTTCTTAACACCTTAATTCTTAAGTCTTTCTCATTTTGTATTTGCTTGGCAAACTTCCTAAAGACCTTAAAAGCTTCACTTTTTAATGTTAAGAAAATTGTCCAAGTATATCTAGAAAAATCATCAACAATTACAAGGGCATAGTAATTTCGACCAAAACTTTTTATCCTAGATGGACCAAATAAATCTAAATGTAATAGTTCTAAAGGTTTTGATGTGGAAATAACATTCTTAGATTTAAAGGATGATTTCACTTGTTTACCCTTTTGACATGCATCACATAATCTATCTTTCTCAAATTTTAACTTAGGCAAACCAACAACTAAGTCCTTTGATATTAATTTGTTTAATTGATGCATATTTATATGAGCCCCTCTCTTATGCCATAACCATGGGTTTTCTTCCTTAGCAACTAAGCATGTTATACTAGTATTAGGTACACAATCCAAATCAATCAAATAGATATTATTATGCCTAATGCCTTTCAATGCTATATATTCGAAATCCTTTAAATGTATGGTACAAAATTTACTTTCAAAGATTACCTTGAATCCTTTGTCACAAAGTTGACTTATACTTAGGAGATTATGCTTTAGTCCATCAACAAGAAGCACATCCTTTATCTCCAAAGTATTTGCACCACCAATGTTTCCGATTCCAAGTATTTTTCCTTTGTTGTTGTCCCCATAGGTTACATATCCTTGTTCTTTAGCTTGGAAACTCACAAATTTTGTTTTGTCTCCAGTCATATGTTTTGAACATCCACTGTCAAGATACCACATAGACTTCTTGGATTTGGAAGTTTCCTACAAAACAAGAACATAATAATCTTAGGTCCGCATAACTTTTGGGTCTTTGGGGTTAGAGACAATCAAATCATTTAACTATAGGAACCCAAAGATATTTTCCTTTAGGAACACCAAAATGCTTAATTCTACATCTATTTGAAGTATGACCATGTTTCATACAATAAAAACATGCATTAGATGTAATCTTTGAATATGATACATTTCTAACTTTTGAAGTTTTAGTTCCTTTTTCAACCCATACTCTTCTATTTTTAATTTTAGGCTTTTTCAATGGACACATGACAATTTTCTCTATTTTGAACAATAGCCTTATCCTTATAACTATCACTTATTTCCTTCTTAGATTTATCAAGCAAATGGCTAAGTATATCAATATCATATTCATACTCTTTACATGATGCACGTGCTATATTTTTATTATCTTTTTCCTCTAAACATACAATTTTCGTTTTTAAGGACTCCACCTCTTTTTCATATTTATTCAAACACTTTTTCACAGATTTATATTCATTTTTCAAGTCCTTAAAAGCAGTAAACAATTCTCCATATGCATTTTGTAAAGCATCATAATCATTTTCATCATGACTTGAGGAAGAGTCGGAATCACTAACCTCAAAGTCGGAAGAAATGTTGATCAAGCAAATGTTTGCTTCAATTTCCGAATCACTTGACCCCGAACTTGAGTCACTATCATCCCAAGCAATGTAGCCTTTCTTCTTGAACAATTTCTTGCCTTTATGATCTTCATTTTTCTTATTTGGACAATTGGTTTTTACATGTCCTGTTTCACCACAACCATAACATTTAATATTTAAAGAAGTACTTTCTCTTACCTTTCCCTTACCTTTGAAGGGTTGCTTCCCTTTGGCTTTCATGAACTTTGTAAATTTCTTTATCATGAGACTCAAATTTTCATCATCTTCCTTCTCTGAGTCTTCTTCCTCCTTCTTGTTCTTACTCTTGAAAATTTCAGTTTTGAAGGCAAGGTTCCTCTTTTGATGTTGGCCTTCTTCATCATTTAGCCTTCCAAGTTCAAGTTCATGCTCTCTCAACTTTCTAAAGAGCGCCGCCATAGACATTGTAGCAAGATTTTGTGACTCCGTGATGGCTGTCACCTTTGGTTGCCATTTCCTATTTAAAGATTTAAGAATTTTTACATTTAACTCATCAATATAAAAAAATTTACCTAACCCGGTGAGATGATTCACAATATGTGTGAAACGCTTTTGAACTTCAAAAAACGTTTCTCCTTTTTGCATCCGGAACATCTCATACTCTTGAATCAATGAGTTCTTTCTTGCTCTTTTAACGTCATCGGTACCTTTGTGGGTTACTCTTAGCATTTCCCACCTTTCTTGAGCACTCTTACAAACCGATATCCTGTAAAACTCATCAAGGGTTAAAGCAGATGAAACTATATTTCTAGCCCTAACATCATATTGGGCTTTTCTATTTTCTTCAGCCGACCATCTAGAAAATGGTTTTGGTACCTCTTCTCTGTTTTCAGTAATTTTAGGAACAAAAGGTCCATTTAAAATTGCGTCCCAAACACCTCTATCAACAGACTCCAAAAATATTTGCATTCTAACTTTCCAAAAAGGATAATTTTGCCCCGCAAAGAGTGGGGTCTATTGATAGAAGCACCCTCGACAAAAGTTTGATTTTGTTCGACCATTTTCGAAAATTGAATGACTATCAAAGCAAGCTATGATACCACTTGTTAGAATCACGTAGCGGAATGTTTGCGTTTACGGACAAAAACCAAGAGGGGGGTGAATTGGTTTCTTAAACAAAAATTAGGATTTTAAAAATTTTCCCCAAATTTCACCGATTAAAATGCTGTGTAAAGTAAATAGAGAAGGGATAAAAGATTACATAGTTGATTTATACTTATTCGGATCAAAAGACCCTACGTCCAGTTGCTAATCACTCAAAAAGAGGAATAATTCTATCACTATAATCACAGTTTACAAACATATTACAAATGAAAAGATAAGGTAAAGAAAACACCTCTCTTGAGTCACACAAGAGATGAACACCTCCTTTGAATCCACAAAGGATGAAGAACAACTTTCCCTAGAGACAGCACAACACACAATCCACCAAGAAACCCACTCAGTGATTCTTATTGCTTCTAGCCAACACTAGCTTTCAAAAGCCCCTTTTTCTTCCCTACAAACAATTCTCTAGCAGTCACAACTCTTAACTTTTGTATGAAAAAGGTTTTTCAATTTACAGAGAGCCTTAGAAAACCTTAAGTAGAGAGAATAGGGTCTGCGAATTGGGGATTTTCGAAACTTGATGAATTGGGAATAGGGTTTTCGAAACTTAGTCCAATTTTGAATTTCAAAACACATAACAGACCCAAATAATCGATTATCTTAAGTGTTAATCGATTATTCCGAAGCCATTCTCGCAGAAAAGTAATGCAGGGCTAGATAATCGATTAACAACCTATTTAATCGATTATTTTGCCCAGTTAATTGATTAACAACCCATTTAATCGATTAATCCAGTGAGCATATACTGAAAATGGTTTTCTTTCTGTAATAATCGATTATCCTGTGGTTTAATCGATTATTCCAGTAACTTTTTGATAAAAATGAGTTTTTAGAGCTTTTAAAGAGTAGTCTATGTGCTTACTATCTTGGACTCTAATATTACAGACTCAAAAACATAAAAATAGAGTTATTACATAACATTATAAGTCTTCAAATCTTTAAGTCATTTATTCTTGAATCATCATCAAAATCTACAATCTTCATATCCTTGTATGTTCAACATTCATATCCTTGTATGTTCAACAGTCTCTCCATCCAGATTAAGTTGATTCACCATGGTTTGAACACACATGATGTACTCCAAAACTCCTTTTGACTCCTTTCTCATGATTTCCAACTCATCATAAAGTGTTTATAGTTGGACTTATTTAATTCAATTGTGTTATGTCTAATGTATTCCAAACTTGTTTTGAAATTTTAGAATTTGCTATTTCTCAAAATAGGAATCACCTACAGCTCGATACACGCATGTACAAGGTCACACTATCTTCTCACGCTTCTCTCTCAATGCTTTAATTGTGGTTGCTGACAAAGCTCTGGTACTTTTAGTTCCTAAAATCCATCCTCGATTATCTCTTAATTAATTTGGAATCTCAAAAGGGCCTTCATCTGGAGATTTCATTTATCATAGTTGACTTATTTAGTCAACCGAGGCAGGGCCACACCATTTGTTAGACTAGCCATCACTCTTTTCAAGCTCTATCATGCTCAAACAATCATACCCTAGCTCTTGGTACCAATTTGATAACGAAGAGATTGAGGAAGCTAAATGTTATTGCTTTATGTGGTATAAAAACTAAATGATACAATTGAGTATTTATAGGTTCAAAATTAGCTTTCTGAAATCCTAAAATTAACTCCCTAGAATTAACACAATAAATGTATAGAAGTGTAATATTAAATGGCCAAGATATCTACAAAATCA